>NDGN010859742.1:0-10630 GCA_002564285.1 Tympanoctomys barrerae | reverse complement strand
TAATAATAATAATAATAATAATAATAATAATAATAATAAGAAGAAGAAGAAGAAGAAGAAGAATGAACAAAGGGGATCGTATCAAATTTACAAAGATCTGCTCATCAAAAGAAGCCACTAATTGAGTGAGGAAATAACTTATATAACAAGAAAAAAATCGCAGCTACTCCTCAAAGGACTACTACCTTGAAAATAGAAAAAGCTCAAAAATTGAATACCCTCAATTTTAAAGACCCAATTAAAATGGAAATATGAAATGAACAGAAACAGACACTTCTCAGATGACGAAATACAAAAAGGCAAGAAGCACATGAATAAAAGTTCAGCACCACTAGCCATTTGAGAAAAAGGATAATCCAAAACATCTCATTCCAGAAAGAATGGCAACAGTGAAGAATCAACCAAGAATTCACAGTCCAAGTCTGTGGGGAGAAGGAAACCCTTCTCCATTCCTGGTGGCCCTGCAAACTGATACAACAATGATGACCAATGTAAAATTTTCTCAAAAACTAAAAGTAGAAATCCTATTTTATCCAGATATTCCTCTTCCAATTACCTTTCAAAAGAGTTAATGATATCATTTTACAGTCATATATGCCTACACATGTGTATAGAAAGACAATTCATAACATATAAATCTTGGAAATAGCCTATCTGATGTCCATCAACAGATGAATTGATAAAAAGATGATATTTATTCAGAATGGAGTATTTTGCCATAAAAAGTGATACACTTGAGTCATCTGTCAGAGAATTAATGGACCATAAGACCATAATATTAAGTGCAGGAACTCAAGTATACAAGCTTAAATATCACATATTTTCTCTTATATAAAAAATACATATATGACAGGAGAAAAAGAGAACAAAACATATAGCAATTCATTGTGCACAACGTACATAAAAGTGGACCTTAACTTAGGACTGTTATTTGACATATGTTTATGTTCTTTGATCTATGAGTCTGATTTTCAATCTTTCAGGTCTATAACTGACTCTGAAAAGTTTTATAGGATAAATAGTATCCAAGGAGATAGCTCAGAGGCCAGGGAGATAGCGCAGTAGAATAAGTGCCTACCTGGCAAACAAAAGGTCCTGAGTTCAATCTCTGGTAGTGAAAAAAAAAAAAGTGAGTAAATGAATCTGATCCTGGAAATGCAAAACAAAATTGCACGGAGGAAGCAAGAAGAGGAACGAAAATGTATGATATATGTCTATCAATCCCCTGTAATGAGTGTTTTCATTACGTACTGCAAATACATACTGTTAAAAATAATAAATAAAGAAGTCAATAAATAAACCCTTTAAAAAGGAAAGAAAAACAAAGCCTCTAGGGAGGAGCAAAGAACCAAAATATGACAGCAAACAGTGTACTTACTGCCGTGAAGGGAAAGACCCACATAAAGTACACTTTATACAGTTGCAAATAGAAAAGCAGCACACAGCTCTAAGGCCCAGCTGCTCCCCAGAAAGGCATAGCAGGACTGTCCCTGTTGAGTACCCAGGGACCTCGGGCCAAAGAGCTGCACTGCACTCCATACAGAGATTGGCTGTTACAGGGCCTGCGTTAGGAGCTGTATATATTTTCCTCTCAAAATAGCAGTCCCTATAGATAATTACTAGTCCTTCAACATTCCTTGAATCTTTGAATAAAAATGAATTCCAAAGCTTTGATCATTGAGGGCACCACACAGAGACAGGATCCTTTGTGTAATTAACCACCGATGCCCCCGCATATTTACATTAGAGCCCGCTCACGTGGATTGTGATATCAGTGTTGACCTTTAAACTCCATCGATTATAAAGAACAGTTCTCTTTGATCTGCCTAGAAGTCTCAGCCACCCACTCTTCTCACTTTGTTGTATCACATTCCAATAAAAATATTCAAGGTAGCATTCGGGGTCATTTTTCTTCAAGCTGAGAATCGCAGCTAGGCTATTATTTCAAAAATTTGAAAAATATGTTTGTATGTTCTTCCTTGCCAGTTTTAATTCTGGGCTGTCTTGTAAAGTAGCAGAATGCATTAAAGTGAACAGTAAAAAATTGTCCTTAAAGAATGAGGTCAGAAACAGAATAACACCCTGTGCTTAGACTGGCACTTGTGAAGTTCTCATCCTTCCAATTGAATGACAGAAAATGTGCATATTATGTACACATGTAGTGTGTGATACATATTATATACATATGAGTATAATGAATATTTCATGTACATATGTCTTCTTAATGATCAGAGTCATTCTAACTATAATTGTCTATTCATAAAACAATGCATGTTAGTATATTATGCAAATTGGCATCTTACTATTCACGAATATCAATATATTTTAAAATCTGGTTAACTAAGGTCACTAATAGAAACTGTGTTTCATAAAACTAATAGGCATGCTAATATGAAAGTCAAGAATCTAAGGGGAAAACAAAACAGAATACAGCAAGATTGGCTCGGATAACATGTATCCATTTACATGTCTAGTAAAAAGAATGCCGAAAGGATAGATTGAAATAAAAGCAATATTTACAGTATCAAATATTCTCTTTCTGAAAAAGATTATTTTTTGCACAATTGAACTGATATATTGCATAAAATTAAGTTCACACAAATATCTACGTGTGCATTCTCTGTCCAAATATTTGAAAGTGCCAAAGGAGGCATATACCAAAAGAAGCAAGCTTCAGTAAGCTTACTAATGCAAACTGACATTGCAGCCCAGCCAAGATGACTAAATTCTAGTGTTATCAGAATTCATGAAATGCAGCTTGTCTCAAGCTCCTGAGAACTCCTTTCTGCAGTGCCAAATTAGATTCTGGTATTTTATTTGGCTGCTTTTATGTATAAAATAGAATTTTCAAGTATATCCAATTTGTAAGATTTGTCACCAAGAAAAATAAGTTTCCTATCTTATTTGTATACCTTCAATGATATTATTTTTACTAATGTAAAATCAATATTATGGACCAGTGTGAAAATGTTTCACAACTTGAGCCTACTTCTCTAATCTAATTTTTCTCTGCAATAAAACACGTTTGAAATAGTGGATTTCTTTATGGAAACAATGAATCTGAATTTGACTTTTCAGGTTGTATTCTAATTTGCATTGCTCAGCACAGAAAATATCTAAGCTTTTCTATTTTCTTCTCAGACATCCACAATATCCATAAAGATGCCACACATTCATAGAATAGTTTTGAAACAGAGTACAGCTGGCCTTTCAGCCATGAAGACAATTTTCCTGAGGGGCGCTTTCATTGCTTTAACACTAATCTGTGACAAAAAGGTCTTGTCAGAATCTTATTGCATTTAAGAAGCTTTTGGTGAGATTTGTATTGATCTGGAATAAGGCAACTCACAACATTGCAATAAATTTTTACTACTTAGCGCTGATCAATGTGTTTTTCCTCTCAAACTTTTTACAGATAATTGCCTTGAAGTTTTTCAGATATAGTCAAGTGTTGTTAAGCATGTCATATCCTATTCAAAAAGTTACATATGTTTAATGAAGGAATGAGAAGCCATTACAGCACTGGTGGTAAATCCACGACATGTGTGACATAATTAGGGCTTGCTATCCTTGGAATTTTTAAAAGGTTTTCCATCTCTGCATTGCCCTATGCTCTACATTTTCCTAGAATCAGCTATAACTAAAACCATATCGATAGATAGATAGATAGATAGATAGACAGATAGATAGATAGATAGATAGAATACATACACAGAAACTCAAATGCATACATGCAACACAATTTTCTGAAGTTAGCATTTGGACCTGTATATACTATTTTTAAAATACATCATCACCACATCTAACTATAACCTTTCATCATATTATAAGACCATAAGAATTATCAATACATGATACAGGCTTTATTTTTTATTAGATAATGATGATTAGAATGAATAAATACATATATCACAATATAATATTCACATGTTCATTTTAAAATTATTTCCAGGGCCAGTGGGATAGGTCAGCAGACTAAGCATCTACTTAGGCAAGGGAAGGGATAGGGGTTCTGGGTCCTGCTGCACATGCCGCACTAGCTCCACCCTTAGGCATGCTGAGCTGGCCACTGAGACCAGGCATGGTGGTGCAGGTCTGCAATCCCAGAGCTGGGGAGGCTGAAAACAGGAGGATCACTACAAATCCAATCTGCATAGTGAGACCCTGTGCCAAATACAAAAAGAATTTCCTCTCCCTTAATGTTTTTTTTTAAATCTGTGAGGTGTTCAATTAAAAAGATGTGTTTTAATTATTGGTATTTAAATATTTCAGGAGTACTTTTTTGTGTTTCTTGCTTTAATTTGATTTTAATATAACACCTTTCACACTGAGTTCTTCACTAACCATATATTTGTTTGTGGATATATTTAGCCAACGTTAGAATAGGAAGGAGAAAACAATTTTCTTATACAATGGAGTGAAACCACTGGACATTTGTCATGACAAGTAATTTGAATTTATATTTATATTTATATACTTATATTTATATTTTAGTATATCTTAGTAGGGATTGCTGTTGAATTTATAAACATCTCTCTGCAAGTAGTGCCTAAGGAAGAATTTCATTATTTTGAATTATTCACCTAACTACAAATACTACTTTGGTTGACAGTTTTTATTGAGCCATTTTAAAATAACTGAAATCTCAGTGGAATCAAGGTTTATCAAGTCCACTTCATTTGTTGAGAAAACTTCTCTATTCAGCAAAACATCTCTATTCATTGCCTTTATGCCCTAAAAATATTTTTATCCAGAAAATATTAAAATGAACAATGTAATCTCATACTTCTTAAAAATTGTAGTCTTTTACATATGACTTACATCTGTAAAATAGGTCCAGGGAAATCTTCAATTAATCAAGTCATCCATTTGGCAATTTAACTTCATTCAACAAAATATTTTCTTGATCATAAACTTGTTTATATGGATAGTGGTCTTGTTTTCAAACTGATGCCATCCATATGAGATTCTATGGTCTACTTAGGCCCCAAGCTTACTTAGCTTTAAAAAAATTAGTATGAAAAGAAAGGACAGAACATGCACAGCACCAACATCAACATGACTGCAGGAGTACCAGTCACAGCTTCTGGCATCCAAGCTTCCTCTCATTTGGGTCATGAACAGACAATAGAGATGAAGCTACAGTAAGCCATTGCACCTCAGAGAAAGCTCTGGTCTCAGATTCTTTCAGTTTTATGCAGAGAAAGTTATGCCTTCCTCATTCCCTGAGTTAGAAGACTTGATTCTACTTTCAAAAGCAACTGATTCTCAGAACACATAATATATTACTTAATGTGTACATTCAATAGTTACACATAACCAATAAGCAACTCATAGTTTGTAATGAGCATTTTCTTGTTTTAATTTGTCATGTTTATCACTATCAATTGCCTGAGTTATTGTTGCAAGAAGTTATTGTTCCTGTTCAAATGAGGGTCTATGTCCTGCCCATTTATGGCTCTAAGAAAGGTTAAAAGAATCAGTTTATAAACTTAGCTTTCTATTTATAATACTCAATTTAAGTATCATAAATAAAAACCTAAGAAACACTGTTGACCTTTGGAAATAGTATAGACCTTACAAATATATCGCACCAATAAATGATTGTACCATAATACAATTTTATTAAGTTCATTTTTATATTATTATTTTGGAATGAAAATATAAATGTAAGACATAGGTTTTTTTCTTAAAAATGTTATTATGTTTGTAGGTAAAAACAGATTATTGGAATATCTTTGATGTCATAATACCTTTCCTTAAAAAAGCTTTCCACTCTACAGAATGCCCAAACAATTAAAGGCTTAAAGATCATTTACATATTAATGCATCATAAATTGTATTTAATTAATGTAAGATGGAAATTGTAACTATTTTCATAAAACATCATAACACACGAAAAACACTTGTTAAATATCTTCTAAATGAAATAAGAAATCACAGCCTGATCAAATTTGAAAAGAAAGAACAAAAATTTAAAAAATAACCTCAGGATATGAACCGACAAAATTAAGAAAAGTTAATAGTGGAATTTTCCCTGGATTAACTTCCAATAATTTACCGGATTATCATCTGTGCATTAACAGGGCACATGTCAGGAACAAGATACGAATCCTAATGGCCTTCAAGCCTGAGAAATAGTACTTAAGCATCAAGAAGAAAATCAAAGGTTGCTTATAAAGTACAAGAATCAGAAGGAAAGAAGAACCAAAACCTGGTGGTGAAATTCTTGAGGAAATGATTCAGTCTTGGCCTAACCTCTAGTAAGAAACAAGGAACACGTTGAATTCAAAACATTGCACAACAGCCCTACCTACCCTCAGTTAATCATCACTATTGCTCTCAGAATTCATAGTAATTGTGCCATATAAAAATAACCCACGAAAAAAATGAAATTAGTTTATTATTAGAATTTGCAACTGCATACCAAAAATAAACATTAAGTTCACCTTGAAGAGGATCATTTTGAATTCATTTATGGAAAAATTATGGTGGAAAGAACCTCACAGTTATAAGTTTAAATGCATGCGTGATGGGTCTGTGTTAATACAAAAGTTGGCAGGGTCATGCTGGCGAGCCAGCCTGGTATGCGGATCCCACGCCAAGCATGCGCCACTCCTAAACTGACCTCAGTCTTCTTCCACCTGGTTAAAGCCAACCTCCTCTTTTGTTTCTTCGTGCATTCCAAGCCTTCTCCAATGAGCAGCTGTTGATATTTCTACCATCTTACAAGCTCCTCCCCCAACCCAGACTGATCAATTATTTGCCTCCCTGCATCCTTCCTGAGGGTTCCTGTTTCTCTTCGGCAGTCCTCCAATGCAGAACAATAAAGGTTTTCGTTACTTATCTCCTCCTTCTCTTTTGCATCAGAGGAAGAAATCTTAAAAAGAGAAAACAATACAAAGTGATTGGAAGTACAAGAAAAATAAACTGAAGAATCAGATGTACAATTTAAACAGAATGGTGTAAATGACACATCTGTTTTAGAGGTAAGAATAGATTTTTTTAAAACATAGGAGAAAACAGTCTATAAAATGATGTGATTTAACAACTGCAGGTCAACTTGTAACACCTTGCTAAGCTGAATCAGCATGGTGCAGGATTCGGAAGACCCGCCTGAGGATTGTTGCCAACAACGTTGTATAGAGAGCCTAGAAATACTTGTACGTGACCCTCCTTGTAGGCGGGATTGCTGATCAGTGAAGAAATGTGAAAAAGAATCCAACAAACTCTTCTGCAAAAGCTATTTCTTCTAAAATTTTTATGGTAATTTAATTCTAGTCATTTTGACATGAAACAGGTTTCAAAGCATTTTTTATGTGTTTAGTGCAGGGTCTACTGGGTCTCACTTCATAGATCAGACTCGTAGTGATTCTCCTGTTTTCAGCCTCTGAAGCTATGGGGTTACAGGCGCATGACAACACACCCAGTCTCAGTCGCGGGCTCAGCATCGCCCTCCCTTGCTGTGCTCTGCCTAAGCAGGCACTTTAGTTGGCTGAGCTATCTGGCTGGCCCTTCAAAATACTTTCTGGATAACACTTCATATTACAATAAACTTTTCCCTTAGATTTTTGTGGGCCAAAGACACAGCCAAGTGAACTAAGCGCCTGCTTAGGCAAGCACAGAGACAGAGGTTTGATCCCAGGCACCAAATGTAACGCTGGCCCCACCCCCAGACACACTGAGCCAGCCACCCACCGAGACCGGGCATGGTGCTGCACACCTGTAATCCCAGCTCTGGAAAGGCTGAAAACAGGAGGATCACCACAAGTCTAAGATGCGTAGTGAGACTGTGCACAAAATACATGAAATTAAAAGATGTTTTTCTCAGATTTTCTGAAAAATTATTTTACCTCAACAAAAGGAAAAAAGATTACATGTGGAATGATGATAAAAGTGTAAAGCAAAATTTAAAATGTTTTAAAAGAACATGTAGTATATCTTAAAATCTTACATAGTAAAAGTTTCTTAAAATGAAAGAAAAACACAGACTACCAATAGATTTGATAAACTTGACAAATTAAAATGAAACAAAATATTGTGAAACTTGAAGGATAGTATAAAGGGAGTGAAGACATACTTCATGCAGTAGGAGATGATATTTGTAACAATACTAAATGAATTGCATCAAGCAATAGAAATTTGAAGTAAGATGACAACATAATATAAAGGAGGGTTAAAAAAGGAAATGTCACCCTTTTAATTTCAGTAATCAGGTTATGCAAGGTAAAATCAAGACTATATATTGTGCTATATCTATGCATTAGCCCCTCAAAACTTGAAAGTGCAAATACACAACTTTATCGAGTAGTTGCTAGGAAGATCCTATTGCTAAGTATGTAACTTGATGCATTGGGAAGAAGCAGACAGTAACTAAAGCACTTAAATTCAAATTATACTTATGTATTGTTCCTAGTTATATGTCCAACAGAATTATTCCTTGGATTCTATACAGTAAGGAACTGCATAAGATATTTGTATTTTAATTTTTTTTAAATTTTATTAGTACATGCTTGCAATTTGTGCAATTTGCATTCATGTTGGGGAGCATCTGCATGCACATATCACAGTTTCTTTTTTAATCCCTTTTTTAATCTCACCTGCACCCTCCCTCCTACTTCAGTTCCTTTGTCCCATTTTTCCTTCTGGATATTATTGATCTGAATATCAATAATGCCACGTTACATAACAACAATATTTATTAAATGAGCTAATTAGCTTCCTGTACCTCTATACAGAGTTGAGTACTACTCTGTTAGAAAGAATGACACACTTGAGACACTTCTAGGAAATGGATGCACCAGAGTAATATAGTGTTGAGTGAAATAAACCAGAAACACAAGCTCGCATACCAGATGGTATCTCTCATTCCAGTGAGGCAAAGTGCAAAGAAGACAGGACTGAAGGATGGATAGAAATGGACCAGGAGAAGAGGAACTTACAAAAGGGATGTGGTCCACTGGAACAAGGCCAAGGGACAGGAGGAGGGGAAGGGTAATAGCAGAACAAACATACGCCATGTTGGAGACACTGGTAATGAAGGTGGCGCCTCTTCTTTCTTCAGCTTGTACATTTCTGTGCCACTTGCACCGCCAGGTAGCCATTTTACTCATGCTCTGATCTCGTGATTTAAATCTTTAAATTTAAATCTTTAAATTTCAGTACCCAACTTTTGTTTTTTGGTACCCAACTTTTGAGTAGTTGAAGTCACTGTTTGGTCTTAACGAGTGAATTATGGAAACAGAATTCCAGCTGTCTGGTATAGGTCCTAGAAACATATTCCCATAAACATCAAATCTAGCTTGTTTAATAAAAGAAATAAGTGAAAAATCATGGGTAATAAAACTTTACTATGTGCCTGCTGTGAAACACTTCAGGAGGTGAAAATGAATGAAGTTGAGGTAATTGATTTATTTCTATAAAAAATGTAATTTGTAACAGGAAAAAATAATGCTCAATCTCTGGGCCTGCCGTGCTGGCACCACCCCCAGGTTGCACTAAGAGAGAAATTGAGACTGGGTGTGGTGGTGCACGCCTGTAATCCCAGCTTTTGGGAGGCTGTAAACAAGTGGATCACACTGAGTCCAATCTACTAGTGAGACAGAGAACACCCTGTAGACCCTTCCTTAAAAATACAATAATAATAGTAATAGCAATAATAATAATAGTAATGCTCAAGCCAGAACCAAAGACAATTGAAAAAAATCATGCTCTATTTACTCAAACTGGGAGGACTGGAAGAAGTAAGTCATACGTGGTTTAAAGCATTTATCTTTAAAACGTTAGAGAAAATATAGTGAGAAGTTTGTAAATTTCTTTCAGGTTGAGAGTGAAATGAGAGATACATTTGTGTATAAAACTACAGCACTATATTTATATTTTAAAAAGGGTGACTTCATATGTTGTGATATTAACTGTTTTTTCTTCTAAAGAGAATAATAAATAATGAAAAATTATATAGAATTGCAAAACAAGAAGATAAGAAATTAACAATGGTTGT
Organism: Tympanoctomys barrerae; assembly: GCA_002564285.1. NCBI lineage: Eukaryota > Metazoa > Chordata > Mammalia > Rodentia > Octodontidae > Tympanoctomys > Tympanoctomys barrerae. The sequence goes on along the minus strand of NDGN010859742.1, from coordinate 630 downwards.
TATATTCAATAATGTTATCTTCAAAGTATTTTCTCAGATTACCAGATAGAGGCATGCAAAATTGATCAAACAATATGAGCTCTAACTGGTACTTTCAATGGACTAATAAAAATTAGTAGTGCAATTATCTTAGCTATCTTATGTGGAAGGGAAAGGAAAAAATAACTTTTTAAATGTATAAAATACTGCTAAAATTTAAATTACATTAACTTTTTACTAGGTGATCTATCTTGACTATGGTTATTTACAGGATTAAAACTGGCTGTTTAATAGCACTGCAAGGCATCAACCCTAGGACTAGATGCCAGCTCAACATTTTTAATGGATGGGATGAAGTGCCCTGCATTTAAAGCTATAAATGTGGATGTCATTCAAATGTGTTTGCAAAAAAGTAAATCAAAATACATACAATAATTTCTTTCTTTTTCTTTTTCCCCCCATAATTTTATTGATAAAAAAATAGTGATGAGAGAGTTTCAAACCAAATTGGTAGGACAGTTTCAATAATTAACACATTTTCAATCTCCAGTTCCACAAAAAAAAAAAAAAAAAACATATTGCATACATTCTTCCTACTGGTTATTTGCTGTACAAGATGTAGACATGATATCCTATTTACAAACACTATTA
>NDGN010858782.1:0-10593 GCA_002564285.1 Tympanoctomys barrerae | reverse complement strand
GTGGTGGTGAGGGTGGTGATGGTGGTGATGATGGTGGTGGTGAGGGTGGTGATGGTGGTGATGGTGATGATGGTGGTGGTGATGGTGGTGATGGTGGTGGTGATGGTGGTGATGATGGTGGTGATGGATGTGGTGGTGGTGATTGAGACTGGGCATGGTGGTGCATACCTATAATCCCAGTACTTGGGAGGCTGAAAACAGGAGGATCACTATGAGTCTGACCTACACAGTGAGACCCTGTAGACCCTATAGACCTATAGAACTGGAGACCTGTACGAAATGCAAAAAGAGAGAAAGAAAGAAAGAAAGAAAGAAAGAAAGAAAGAAAGAAAGAAAAAGAACTGGTGATGAGGATCCCTTCAAGGGATCAAAGAGACCACAAAAGGCAGAGCCCGCCTCCAGACCATGTGTTCCCCATGGTTGATCTCAGACAGATGCCGCGGGATGGGATGTGCCCCTCACTTTCCTACCAGTGCCACATCTCTGCCCTCTAGCTTGAGAAAGTGGGAAGAGTAGCACAAAATGTCCCTAAGCCTGCCCTGCGGAGCCAGTGATCTGCAGCCTCCAGGACAGTGAGATGCTGCGACCTGCAGGAGGCTAGTAGTGTCTTTTCTATGATGCTTTCTTTTTCCACTTTTTACTGCTTTGCTTTTATTTCATGTGGAACACACTTTACTACTCTGTGGTAGATGGATGACTGATTTCCTGCCCTCCCACCACTAAAACTCCCCATGTGTCCCACAGGCGCCCAGGCCAACTCTCTACCACAACACCCACCCTACTAACAGGAACGTGACTCCCTATTTACTGCCACGGGGCGGGGGTCAAGCGATATTTGCAGCAGGACAACTCTGAGTCATCAACGACAGGGTTATGTGCATAAGAGACAATTAGCATAAGGGACTATTCCCTGCATCCCACCCTGCTGAAGCTGAGCGCCCACACTGCCAAGCACGCTGAGGGTAGCTCACTGTCCACAACCGTCCCACTTCCAAGTTTACTGATGCATCATTCATGGTGGAGGCAAATGAAGCCAGATTAGTTTCCGTGTTGACGTACCATTTCATTTCAGCAACAGCTGAAGGCTTTCTGGGCAAGAGAGACGGATCTCAAGGTAAATCGTTAAGGAGGTGTCAGAGTTCATCAGGGATAATGGCTACTTGCGTGACACTGATCACATTGACTAAGCAAAATTATATGGAGAGTCGATGTGACCTTAGATTTCAGCCTCAGAACTCTGGGGAAGAAAGAGCAAATGAGAGATGGTTGTGGCATCTGTAAACCTTCTGCCAAAACTTATTTCCTCAATTAAATAATTGATTGATTTTTTTTTAAATCAAAAGAAAAGGTTGCCTCCCCCTGCCCTCCTTCTATCCCACGTGCTATCAGCAGACTGCTGATGTGGATTTATTTTTACGGATAGCAGCAAACTCTGAGGCAACACAGGAGGTTTATAGAGCAAAATAATGCAAAGGACAGTCGCGAGCACTCCCCTGTCGTGGGTTCTGTTCCCTGCTCGCTTCCTCCCTCTCCGAGGAGAGCACACGGTCCATGACTGGAGCGACTGCCTTGTTCTCTACAGCACCGCCAGCACGAGGGAAACGCCCAGTAATTATCTGTTGATCTAGAATGACAATGAATCAGTCTGTGCCCACGTGCACTGCGGCTCCATACACTGGGGCATGTTTCCATTTTTAAAAAACACAGATGTTTCTGATTTATGCAAAACGATCACTGAAATTTAGAAGGTGCTTTAATTACTATGCATGATACATTTACAAAGATGAGCCATTTTGTAAGCCGCACGAGTCTTCCTACTTTATTCATTTCCTACCAAATTACACGCCTCACATGACCACGCCGTCCCTCGGGCCGCTGCCTTTTGCTCTCGAATCCTCGCGGCCTTTTCACGCTGGGAGGCCTGAACCCAGAGATCATTCATTTCAGTCAGGTCAGGTGCTGGACACGTCTGCTAAGTGATTACCACGCAGCCATTTATTGGGTCAATTCTGTGCCTGGCAAGCGCCAGCCCTCTGCATATGTTTAACGACATGAAAACTAGAACTGACTTCTTACCCTCAGCTCCAGCCCAGCATCCGTAGTCCTGGCCCGAGAGTCTGACAACTGCAAACTGACCAGCTTTCAGATCCAGGCTTTTCCTGTCCTATATGCGTAGATTTTTAGGTGGATCCGCCAGTGCAGAGTAAAAGTATCTTTGCTCACACAAAAATAGAGCACAAGCCGCACTGCCTCCGTGGACCAGCAATGGCATTTTACAGGTACACGTGGCACTTGCTGCCAGGGGCCAGGTATTTAAATATTAGCTCCTGACTTGGGATCCCTCAGGGAGACAGCACAGGTGGGGACAGGGCAAAGTAGGGGGCTGCGGGTTTAGAGGTCTATGACAACCGGGTTTAACACCAAGGCTCTGCCTTTGGGTGCAGCAGGCTCGAGTGTTGTGTGGCAAGTGGGGTGGTGGCCTCCAGGGTGCTGTCACATCAGAGGGACAAGGACAGCAGAGACGCCAAGCCGGGGTGCCCCGAGCGCAGAGCTGTGCGAGCTGAGCACACGGATGAGACCAGAGGCCAAACCCCGGGTCCCCGTTCATGCCAGGCCCGCATGTGACTCGCGAAGCGCAGGCTTCTGCTGCCGCGCGCCTCTTCCAGTCACAGAATCCGGGAAATTACACGGCAGGCCTGCGCCGGCGCAGCGGCAACTGTGACAAGGCTGGCCTCGTTCTGATGTAGGTGTGTTTTACATTCTGACCCTAAAAGCAACACTAAGTTAGAAGTGTCCGTGGGCCCCTGACACTAGGAGGGCCCCTGACAGTAGGAGGACCCTGAGCCGGGGCCCGCCATGTCTCCTGGACAGCCGGACCTGACCACGGCGGGGCTTTGTGCCCCACACAAGGAGGGCGTGGGATCTGCTCCTTGCACCCCATCCCAGAGAGCTGCTCATCTCTCTCACGCACCCAGAGTCAGCTCATTGATGATATCCAGCAAAGGGGCTGTCCACGCTCCCTGCTGGGCAGGGTGCAGAGCTGGGCTTACAGGTCCTGAGCAGCATGCTTCTGGGGAAGACGCCTCAGCCCCAGCTCCCTCCCGCCCTCGCTCAGGGTTTGCCTGAGCGATATTGTTGGTTTCTGTCTGTGCTGACTCCCCGCCCCACTCCTGTGCCCCTCCTCCCCCTCCCTGCCCCTCTTCCTCTACCTCCTCCCTGTCCCTCCTCTTCCTCCTCCCTGCCCCTCCTCCTCTTCCCTGCCCCTCTCCCTCCTCCCTGACCCTCCTCCTCCCTAACCCTCCTCTTCCCCTCCTCCCTACCCCTCCTTCTCTTCCCTGCCCCTCCTCCTCTTCCCTGCCCCTCCTCCTCCGTCCCCCTCCTCCTCCCTGCCCCTCCTCTCTTCCCTGCCCCTCCTCTCTTCCCTACCCCTCCTCCTCCTCCTTGCTCCTCCTCCTCTCCCTGCCCCTTCTTCTCCTCCCTGTCCCTCCTTCTATTCCTCCTCCCTGCGCCTGCTCCTCCCTGCCCCTCCTCCTCCTCCTCCCTGTCTCTCTTCCTCCTCCCTGTCCCACCTCCTCCTCTTCCTCCTCCCTGTCCCTCCTCTTCCTCTTCTTCCTGCTTCCTCTTTAGTTCTCAAGTTTGTTTCATCAGCATAGCATAAGACCCCAGTTCTTAGGGAGTTGGGCGCCTCCTGGCCCCATTCCCTTCTGTCCTTTCTCTGGCGTCGATCCCTCACATGTGGTACAGTGAGCACCCGGCTGCATCCTAAGGTTGTACAGAGCCCCTTGTCTTTAAATATTTCCTATTTTTCATGGTTATTTGCAAAGTCAGTGTTTTTAAAAATTTATTTTAAAGAAAAAGAACACACACAAAAAATCCCCCAAAAATTCCAAAATGATATGATAGGAGGGTAACAGTGGTTAATACACTGGATATTGTTTTGTTGTTGTTTTGTTTTTTGTGGAACAGGGTATTGAACTCAGGCCCTGGTGCAAACTCTTCTGAGCTACCTCCCCGGCCCTACACTGAATATTGTAAGTCTGTGCTTTCAGTGTTTTGCTATATACTTGGTCTTGCGTGATTATATTTTTATAAAGATTGGAAAGTTATAACCCACTATAAATCTAACAAGAGCTTAACGTTTAAGCCAAAAATGTAATACTTCATGTATATTTCTCGAAGTTCAAGAGCAACGCCATGATCTGGTGCATCCCACGTGAGAGGGACAGCACTGCTACAACTCAGATCATGTCCTGCGTCACAGACTTTAGTAATAGAATTCGGTGTTGAGGCCAATTTGCTCACATTACTGTTTTTCTATCAAGTATAATTCTATATTAAAGTTGAAATTTGTCAGTGCATTCTTGGACCAATTTCATAATAAGCTTAGCTTTTATTCTATATTTAGTAGATTTTGTTGCTGGCCTTTAGTCTCTTTAAATAACAACTTTAGGTTGCATATGCTTACAAGGTATAAAATCATGTCGCTAGGTTTGACTACAATGTGAGATTATAAAACAGATCTAATTTATATATTAGTCATCTCAAATATTTAACATTTTTGTGATCAGAACACTTAGAAATTACTCTCAGCAAATTCTAAGCTCATTCTCCATGTGGTACAATTGATCTCGGAAAACACGAAAGTAAAACTTACTCTTCTTAGCTAAGAAAACAACTAGTCCAGTGAAGACATTAGCAAGGGATCCAAATACACATTTCTCAGAAGAAGATAACACGCCTGGCTAACGGATACGTGGAAAGCGCTCGACATCACTAATCCTCAGGGAGGTGGAAGTCACAGCGACCGGGACTGCCCTCCCACACCTGCCGGGTGGCCGTGATCAGAAACGCAGCAAGTGCTGATGAGAAGACAAGAGACACAGGTACGTGGGCCCTGCAGGGACAGCCACTGTGGAGAAAAGCCAGAGATTCCTCAGCAAACTAAACAACAAATCTGTTTTCTGACCCAAGAATCCTACTTCTGATGAAGGAAGGTGTCGCTTCGCACCTGCCACATCCAGAGGATTTGGAATCAGCTTGCCAGAGAGGTGCCCACACACCCACCCTGCTGCAGCAGCTCCCCCGAGGCCAAGCTCCACCGCAGCGTGAGCCTCCATCCAGGGGTGAATGGTGAGGAAGGCATGGTACACCAACACGGTGCAGTGTCACTCAGCCTTCCTGGAGAAAGCCTGTCACCGCAAGGACGTGGATAGCAATGGAGAATGGTATGCTGAGTTATAGAGGTAGAATACAGAAAGCCGTGTGTGGGACCTAGGATAGTTAGCTCATAGATGCAGAGAACAGAAAGGGGGCTACTCTGAAGTCCTGGGGTACAGAGCCTCATTGAGATAGCTCCCTTTAGATCAAAGTTCCCCACTCACAAATTTGTCTCTTGGATGACTAGAGGACATCCGAAGCCACTTCCAACAACATGCACACAACGGCCGCTCTTGCGAATTTGAGAGGATCTTCCAGCTACCTTTATATAAAAAAAAAAATAACCCAGTTGGTATGTATTTTAGGGTTCAGCTCACTCTCCCTCACAGCGGGCCCTCCTGCCTCCTGAGAGTCTGGCTGGTAAGGACTCAGGGCCATGACCCTCTCCAGGTCACCTCTTTGCCAGATTTCTTTTCTCCTGCTTGTAGCAATTCAGAAACATCACCAAGATGCGTCACAACATCAGCGCTGCATCAGGTGACTTCTTTCCAGCCTCACACCAACCAGAGAAATCCCACGCCCTCCCCATCATATCTGATGACTATTGTGGACAAGACCGTTGGCCTGTCCTTCTTGGGGGAAGCTCCAGCATCTGTCTCCCCTCCCTTTGGCCATAGTGAGTAGTTAGGTACTACATACCCCATGATGTAGCCTCACGTGTGTCTTCCTGCTGGCCCCTCCACAGTGTTCAGAGGGGTCAGTATGACTGTTTTTCAAAAGATAGACCCCCTAAGTTCACACACACAGTGGTGAGTCCAGGGGCTGAACCTCAACCCTGTGGTGAGACCTAAAATCAGAGCCTGCGCCCCACCCCACACTGTCCTCTTTCTCCATCCATGCTGGGCTGGGCCCAGCTTTCTCCTGTCATTTCTTTTTCTCTCATTTTAGAAAAGAGTCTCACATTTGTCCCCCTCATGACTGGCCAGGCTTCCCAAGGTATCGCTTCTCATCTGCCACATCTACATGGGTCAGTTCAGCAATGTGTCTCATGTTTCTACTAGCAATTCCTTTCTTTATTTCATCTCTGTAGCAATAAAATATTGTAATTTTCCTTCTACTGAGGATAACTTTAGAAAAAAACCAAAAACTTCTTATTGTTTTGGGAAGAAAAAGATTATTTCTGTTGAAATGCTAGCATGAAGTTTGTTCCATCTGGACTACAAGATGTTTTTCTAAAATTCTCCTCTATTCTCTCTCTGTCAAGACTGACTGTGTCCCTGTCCTTACCTCATCCACATGGCCATCCAGGGAGGATTGGGGACACATGGCATCTCTCCCTCAGTTTCTGGTGTCTACCGAGCTTGGGCCTACTGTATCCTTGCTGAACTATGAAGGGAGCTTTCCCCACGCCACTGTCAGGCCTCTGGCCTCTTGGAAAGCTTGGGGACCTGGAAAGTCTTCCCCTTCCCTAGCTCTTCTGCACTGTCCCTTGATTTATGCATCATTAGAAGCATGAGACCTTCGTGAATACAGAGTTCTCTCTAATACCCAAGTCATCCAACTAGATCCTGGAGGTTGGTTCCAGGGTGCCTTCAGATACCAAAATCCTTGGATGCTGCAGTCCCTCGTGTCAAAGTGTAGCACTTCACTCACTTAGTTCCATCCTCCGCGTATGCTGAGTCATCCTAGGTTACTCACAACACCTGACACTTGGTAAGCCCGGGTTGCACTGTGCTGTTTAGGGAGCGATGACCTGGGAAACGTTCTGTCCATGATCACAGTTCTCCCCACCACCACCACCAAATATTTTCAGTCCATCATTGAGCGCACCCACACATACAGAAAGCCTGGACACAGAGGGCCCAGGCTCCACTAGACCTCCCCTTTTGCCCCTGAGAATTGTTCTTGAGAGGGCTCTGTTTACTTCTGAGATGTGGCTGAGAAGGGGACACGTACTGGGTGGGATAGAAAGGATGCAGACTAGAGCATTCGGTCTCTGGAGACACAAGGCAGGCAGGAGGGTGGGAGGGTCAGGAGCGATCCCCGCAGACAGGAAGCCGGACAGCTCCTGCACCCAGAGCACCACCTTCCCACCCAGAGCAGCCTCAGTTGTTGTGTGGCTGCAGCAGGGGAGGAGGTGGACTCCAGAACTACATGCCCCGGAAGTCCGCGGATAACATCAGAACTCTCCTGTCGTGTTACCCAGAGACCAGACCTCGATTCTGTCTGCGGAGCTTGCACGAAAGCTACAGACAAGGAGAAAGTCAGGGGCATGGGGGCGGAGCTGCACATGCGCACTAATGCCACAGCAGTCCCGCTGTCTGCGCGTGAGGCCGCAGGGGGCAAGGAGGCATCTGCCACCCCAGGGAGGATTTTCAACAGCTGCTCCACTCGCCTCTGTTGCATAAGGGATCAGAGGGCCTGCCAGATCCTGGTCTACATAAAAACATATCAATGGTGTCCGTAAAAACTCAATAGTCTTTGACCTCGGGAGGCCAGGACAACCGCTGTCTTCCTTGCTAATGACAGAGCTGAGGACCCTCCAGCCTCTGACAGTTCCTTGGCCACTGCCCCACACAGTAACTGGCCTCCTCTGGTTAGCCACCTGCAATGCCAGCCCAAGCCCTGGAGCCTCCACCCAGGGAGGAACCTGCCATCTGAGGTTGGCTGCTTGGATCAAGCTCACAGCCTGAACGCACCGATCGGTGAGCTGAGAACTGCCCTGAGCTAGAAAGACCCGAGCCTGGCGCCGTGCGCTGCGGGAGCCCGCTCTGCACCTCCCCTGGCCTCCCACTGGCCCTGTAACCTGGAGCAGGGGTAGCCAAGGGGACCCCGTAGCGACCGGCAGGCGACTGAGCCCAACCCCTTGCAGGTCAGAGGGCGTTCACCCGGCTGGTGGGGGAGTTTCCAGCGCACAGTAGGAGCCCTCAGCAGCCGGGGAGGGGGCACAGGGACTTGTGTTCTGTCCTTGGAGGTGGTGCTGTGTACTTTAGAATGAAAATCACCCAGGAGTGGATACCAATTTGGGTAAGGCACAAATTAATAACCACGACAGGAGTTGATAATTTAAGCAGTTTGGTCTTGAATTAACAGCTCTATTTTGTATGAAGCTGGGAATTCTGAATAAAGGCTTTCTAGTCTCTTTTTTCTTTTATGACATTAAATAGAAACCTGAAAGTTGACAGAGTCTCGGTGGAGCCCAATTTTGTGAACAAGCAGACCAACTACGAGGCCAAGAGACGTCCATCGTACAGCGCCTCCGTTTGCTGAAGGCAGCAAATTACAAAGAGATAAGCAGAGGCATTTCACCAGGCATTTTACCAGTTGGGACTTAGAGGGAGCGTCAGAGAGAGACAGAGACCAAGAGGTTCTGAGGTCCTAATCCCTATTCTTTGCTAATTAGAAGAAAGCAAAGGGGGTGAACCCCCCTCCCCTCCGCAGGACCGCAGTGAGACTGTCCCCTGGACTGGAGGGGCGGCTGGGGTTACAGAGCAGGCCTCCTGCTCGCTCAGCCTCTCAGCGGCGCACCGGGAGTGTTTCCATGAACTAACGCGCGCACTCTGACATGACTGGAGGGATGATCGCCCTGTACTAGATATTCCATTTATCTGACTTCACCCGACCGACTCAAGGCTGTAATTTATGAAATCGGTTTTCTCACAGTGGGCTCGATTTTCAAGGTCTTCTCCTCCCATCCCTGAAAATGTGCTTTTTCTCCACGGCACCCTTTGCCCCTGGCACGTGGGAGGCAGTGTGGGCCTTGGTCCCCCTGGTAAAGTGCACGGTTCTGGAGGTGTCCCCTGAAGTGCTGTGTCTTCAGGGCTCTGTTCCCACGGTGGTGCCGTAGAGAGGCTGCTGGGAGGCGCTTAGGCATGGGCCCCAGCGGGGACTGTGGGCCCCAGCCTCGCTCTTGCTCTGCTTCCAGCTCATGAAGTTGGTGGGGTGCTCAGTCATGGACGCCTACCCTGCTAAGCTGCCCTTGTCAGAGAGCCAGAGAGAGGGCCCCTGGTCACACACTGAGCTTGCAGAATCATGAGGCAGAATAACCCTTTCTCTCTATGTGTAATTGTCTTGGGGAATTCATTATAGTAACAAGAAGCTGCCCAGTGGAAGAGGTAAAGGGAGACCAGGATTTACAGAGCTGGTATCAGTGGGCATTTTGGTCCTTCTCATCAATCTCACAGTTAAAGTCAGGGTTCAGATGTTGGGGTTCAGAAAGTGACACCCCAAAGTGCAGCACTGTGGATTGGTGAGCACTTTTGAGTGGGAAAACCTTACAAGTTGCCTCAAAGCCAAGGACTTTCTGACCTCTCATGTCTCTTGCATGGCAAAGGAGACCCACTCTCTGGAGCTCTCATCTCCTCAGAGGAAACTTCTTCCAAAGAAACATAGCTGCCCTCTCTAGGAATCTCACCAAATACACAGAAAGACAAGATGACTGGAGGAGAGGGGCTCAGTCTTCACCACACACACACAGCTTCCCTCTGCCCTTCCCAGGCGGCTCAGGGCTCACCTGGTGCCTTTCCCTGCACCATACAGTGCTGTGGCTTGGCATGAATTTCTGGTTCTCGCCGTCCCTTAATTCCTCCAGCGCACAGGGGAGCTTTGTCCCAGGCTATAGTCTCTTTTCTAGCCTCATTCGTAGTCTAAAAATCATATATTATTGCTCAAAACTGCCTGCACGCCCCATTTCCTTCCCCTGTGAAGAAGGGCATACAAATTCCTAAGAATTATTAGCTCATTTTAGTGATCTTCCCCCTGGATTTTATTTCTTTCTGTTAGTCTGTTTATTGTCAGTTTGTGCAAACCTCCGAAGGGTAGAGGAGAAATCTCTGTCCCTCCCACACAGGCAATAAACTTAGAAGGAAGGGACGGCTGCAGACCCAAACACCATTTCCACTTCTGGAGCAGCTGGATGCCCCATCAGGGGTCATCAGCAAGGACAGCTCTGTAGAAGCTGCCTCAGAGGACAGCCACACACCTTTCCCCAGTCCTTCCAGTACTGACTCATTTGATACCTGGTCACATTGTCCTCTCGCTGGATAAATATTCATGGAACAATTACCGAGTGCAAGGTGTTTCAGATACACTGATAACCAAGGTTAGCCCCAGAACTCCAATAGTGACGGTCAAGTGAAATAACTGCCATTTGCTGCATACCGGGGCGTTGTGCTTGTCATTTTCCACCTTCCTGTGGTCTGGAAATGACAGGAATTATGATCACCGTGTGGTAGAGGAGACCTCCAGTGCCGTTCGTAAGTTCTCCCAGCTAGGGAGCTGCTGGCCAGTGGACCTCAGCAGCGCTCAGGCCTGCCCTGCTTGTCATAGAAAGCAAGCCTATTCAAGCCCAGCAGAGCCCAGCGCCCTGCCTCTGCAGTCAGGACTGGTGCATGTCCACCTAAAGCGGCTCATTGGAGAAGGAGGAGGAGGAGGAGG
>NDGN010858728.1:0-11343 GCA_002564285.1 Tympanoctomys barrerae | reverse complement strand
AGTTTCAAAACAGGTTAGTAGGACAGTTACAATAATTAATACACTGCATATTGTTGCCTTTGTGGTGGTTATTCAGAGAAGATGCAGACATGATATCTTGTCAAACACTATTAGCACAGACCTTTCTTCTCATTGAACTAAGAGAAAGTAGCTATATATCTATCCTAACTATTATATATACAGTCACTACAAAACAGTTTGTTATTTATATTCCCTTTTGTTTTATTTTGTCAGAGATGGGTGTTTGGTTGCCGTTAGAGAAGCTGTATTGGGAGAAGTCTTTAAAGGACCTTTCCATACTTGATGCCAGTTCAAATATTGTAAGTACTTTAATTCAGCAAAATAACCCAATATAGTTCAATAGTCCATAGTAGTAGTGGGTTATCAGCAGACCTGGCAATTGTCAGAAGTTGTTGACTTGAGCCTTTTACAGCTCAGCATATTATATTAAAGAGATCTTTGTTGGGCCAGTGACACAGCTCAGTGGACTAAGTGCCTTCTTAGGCAAGTGCAGGGACCAGGGTTCGATCCCAGGCAACATATGTGGTGCCAGCCCTACCCAGGGGTGTGCAGAGCTGGTCACCAAGTCCAGGCGTGGTGGCGCACACCTGTAACCTCAGTGCTGGGGAGGCTGAAATAGGAGGATCACTATGAGTCCGAGCTGCATAGTAAGACCCTGTGCCAAATACATAAAATAAAGAAATGAATAAGTAAAGAAAGAAAGAAACCCCGTTGTATACTCATCTATTTTTGTCAGGAAGCACCATCGCTTATCAGATGTCACTGTTGACAGTTACAGCTCTGGTTCCTGTTGTGGAGCTCTCCACCTGGCTTCTGGTACCTCAGCACCAGCTTCTGGGCTCTGCTATTTCAAACCCACCTCCTCCTGCAGAAGGCAGCCAGGCACGTCGCTCCTCCTACCATCTACCAAGCATTCTGAGAGCGGTTAAGGACTTGCTTCTTCGTGACGCCGAAGCCCCCCTCCCTTGGGCATCCCTTAGCCTGCTGGAAGGTTGTCTTCCGGACTTGTCCAGGGACAGTAGTCATCTGGTGGACTCTGAGGTCTTAGACAGTCGTCTTGCCTAACCGGTTGATCTCTAAGGAACTGACAGTCCATCTCGTTCCCAATGCTTTGCCATAACATTTCTAGTATTAGCTATTGTTGTCACTATTTTCTCCAAAGTTATACAAATCAAATGAAAGTTAGTAGTGGCTGCAGATGCCCTTGCGAGGGCAGAGTTACAGGAGCATGGCCTCATTTCTGCACATTCTTCTTTCTCTGGCTTTGTCGTCTGTGTGCTGGTTTAACAACTTCAATATCGGCTTCTGGGCATACTGTTCTCTCTGCGCTGCCAGCACTGAGCTGCTGGGTCTTACTTCCTTCAGTGAATCACCCCTTTCCTCCCTTAGTAGAAGTGGTAGTGGCCCAACCAGGCCATGCTTGACCAGAAGGGTGGAGAGGCACGGCCACCTTGGAGGACAAGCTTGTCGATTTCAGTGAGTGGCTAGGCAAGAGGGGCTGGTGATCGTAGGAAGGACCCCAGGAGCACTGGTGCAGCAGCATTCGGAGTTCAGCTTCCTCTGTGCGTCCCATCTCAGGACTGCGCCTGTCCTGTGTAAGAAGCTTGCAGCATTCTCTGTAGCTCTGTTCCTCTCCGCCTACCTGACCTGCTGTTTGGCAGTCTCACCCTGTGACAGGTGGTGATGACGCTGTCTTTAAGTGCTTCCACGGAGAGCTTGTGGCTCTCACACCGTGCTTGAAGTTGGTAAGCTTCGAGCTCTAAACTTGTAAGCTTCGTAGGGGCTGGGATGAAGCTCAGTGGTCAGCACCTGCCTGGCAAGTGCGAGGCCCTGAGTTGATTCCTGGTACCAAAAAAAAAATCCCAGAATAAACTTGTAAGGTTCTTTCTTTATCGGTGGCATGTAACAGCAGCTGGGAGTCCCACAGTTTTTATGATTGCCATCACCACAATATACTTCAAGTGGCAGACGCTGTTCAGTCCAGCGCATCACCACCACCGGCTTCCCTTCCAGGCTCACCACACATGCGAGTCTCAGGGTGGCCTGCATTCTGTCACTTTACTTTCCACCTGCTGGCGGCTAGCCAGTGGGCCGCCTAACTCCAGCACTTTGTCCTGTCCTGAGACTCAGGCTCTAGGGCTGTCCAGTACTGACAGCTCCTGGTGAGCTATCCCAGAGCAAGGGATAGCTGGGGAAGGGTAGGTGACAGAGACTGGGGAAGGGTAGGTGACAGAGACTGTGGGCAGAATTCTCAGGGGAGCTGGAGGGGCAGCGGCCGGCCTGGCTGAGCCCCAGGCACAGCATCAAGAAGCGGAGCTCTGCTCGGTCCTGCAGAGCAGATGGAGGCGAATGAGTCGCATCTCTAACCTGCCAGACCAGGGGTGGAGAGTTGGAGCACATGTACCTCTGAACTCTGAAGTCTTGGGGACTTGTACCCCTGAAGCCCTGAGAATTTGCACCTCTGAAACTACGACAAGATAAACTTGTGAGCTCTTTCAGTCCTCTGTGCGCAGAGGCAGAGGGTTCTGGATTCTGACGTCAGCCTTCTGACTGCCCGGGGTGGATAGTAGCTGCAGAGTGAACACGCCCTGGTGGCCGCGTCCAGAACATGAGAACGCAGGAGTGTGGCCAGGCGCGGGGCTGCGGAGCGTGTGCCCCCGAGGGCCGATGACAGCGGCCCGTGGGCAGGCAGCCAGGGAACAGGTAGCCGAGCGACCAGGGAGGGTGACAGGAAGGCGTGACCGCCACTACCCGCCCCTCCTGGGGTCGGTCAGCCAGGCCTGAGTCACTTTCACGTTTCTAGCTCCTCAGTCTAGGCGAACCCCCCTCCTCTCTTCTCCTGCACCCCCTTCTCCGCTTTTTTCCTTGCATGTACCATTAAAGAAACATGTGGAATGACCGATCCCTGAGCATACTCTCAGCATTTTGGGGGTTTTATCCCTCGCTTTTTTCTTCATAGAAATTTTTTAAAATTTTATTTTTGAAAGTCTTTTTAAATGCTTGTCTTCTTGTTGATAAGAAATTTTGAATTAGTAACTTTGAATTAATTACTATGAATTAGTCATGCAACAAAAATATATGGCGTCTTTTATGTATGTGGCAGTATCTTGCCACTGAGGCTAAAGTAAGGAACAAGGAAGCAAAGATGTGTACCCTGTGTTCGGAGGAGAAGGGCACGTGCTAATCTGCGGTAGGCGGAGAGTAGCGGGACTGGAGCCAGCTCCGGCCAGGGCGCTGGACCACAGCAGCAGAGCAGCGCTGCGGGCTGCGCAGAGCCGGGTGCTCAGGCGGCGCGGGGAGCTGCGGGGCTGGAGCACTCGCTCTCGGGCGGCAGGCGGGGAGGCGGGAACCGCGCAGCTCATCAGCGGGCGCTCAGCGACCAGCCGGGGGCTCGGCCCGAGCAAGGGCTTTGCTCTACGTTCTGAGCCGAGAGGTCACGTGAACGCTTGAGGGAGTGGCGCAGCGCTTCCTGAGTTTTAAGACTCCCTCATGCCACTGAAGAGACAGGAGGGAGCAGAGGCAGGATGCGCCCGGACCACCGAGGCAGGGATCCGGGACTGGAGGCCGGGGCGGGGCACGGGCCGGGGCGGGAGCCCTGTACCTGCTTGCCAGAAACGCGAAAAGGCTTCGCTGACCCGCTGAATGCACTGGACCTTGGGCTTAGCATTTCACTGGGAGCAACATTTCACACGATTTTTGTGCAACACTAATTTGTATTCCTGCTAATGTTTTATCACAGATTTTAACTTCAGAGAAGAAACATGTCTTCACAGATAATTCAGTCCTAGAGAGCAGTGGCGAAGCTGCGGACGTTCCCTGTGGGGCGCTGACAGCTCTCGGAAATAGACTAAGCCTGCAAACGTGGTTTTAATCTCACTGCGGGCCCCACAACGTAGTGAGACCGCCCTCCCCCAGCTAAACACAGAAAATAGGACGTCCTCTCTTGGCTCGACCCGCAGTTGGATTCCTGACCATAATAAATATAGATTAAAGTGGTTAGTTTGTGTTACATATTGGAGAGATTTCTTCATATGAAAATCAAAACAAAGCAACACACACACACACACACAAATTCGTACATATATACATTCTCTAAGAAATTTCCCCATTCTGTAGAACATAGATTCAGAAATAAGGAAAAGCCAACCTGGGGTAGCATCATACTCAGAAAACCTAGCAAGGAAGTAGAGTCAGCTTTCAAAGAAATGTGTGATTGGGCCAGGAAGCTGCGTGGCCACAGAGAGTAAGAAGAGGAAACAGGTGGAGCATGCAGAGGGCCTGAGACCGCGGATGTGCAGGAGCGGCAGTGACTAGGCAGGAAGCCCTTATCTCGAGGTGCACGTGTGCGTGAGCAGCCCGTGAGGCTCGGATCTCTCATCCCCGGGACTTTCTGAATAACCCAGGGATTCTTAATCTCGTGGACTGGCAGACACTGTAGTAAGTGGTGAAGAGTGTGCACATGCACACCAACCTTTATGTGCAACCGACAATGTGCATAGCTAGTCTGAAGTTAGGAGGCCGCAGAGCTGAGATTGACACTGTTCAGTGTTTTTAAGTCCTTTCGTTTTGCCGCGAAGCAGTGATTATTCTTTACATGGCGTCTGCTTTTTCCATACAGTTCAACCAGCTTTCCAGAGAGAAGACTGGTGAAGATTAGAACAGCACAGATCCAATTGAAAGTCACCAAATAGATGACCACCGTGACTTGAGAATATGTATATTTTAGTCCTTCATCTTTTCGTACATTAAGGAGAGGAGAAGACGCATTGGGTGTTCTGAGCCCTTGCTCGGCGTCCTTCCCTCGGGGGCGGCTCCTGCGGACGTTGGGCCTGTCGCTTCACCCCTGAGCAGATGCAGTTGCTCGGGGGAATATGTTTACCTTAGAGTGGAGATGAGCAAGGACATTTGAGGCCGGCTGAGGAGAGATCCATCAACTAACAATTTCAAGGAATAAGTTCAGAAATGAAATTCAGCTCTTTTGCACCATCCAGTTCTGCAAGTAATCACCGGAGGCATCGGGCTACAGACTGCAAGGGCAGCAAGTCATGGATGTTTTTCCCTAGTAAATTACATACTACCTAGCAGCTATTTATTTATTTACCCATTTCAGGCTGATTAAAATGCACAGTGTGTGAAGCTCTCTGGGCACAGGTACAAAATAATAATGGCTCAGTGTGCCGCGTGCTCCAGAAAGCCTGAGAGCAAGCAGCGTGGAGAGAAATGGCCGCAGCCGAGCTGGTGGCTATTGGTGAAGCGCGGCTGACCTCCAGGGGTGTGAGCATCCCCCTAGCGAAGCACTTTGTCAGCCAGGGGAGATGAGCAGCAATTATCTCTTTCGGAATAGCAATCTCAGGGACAGTCATTTTCTTTCCTGGTTTCTAGGCTGAAAATTTTAAGAGATGCCTTGAATTTTGTGCACTACAGGTACCCAGACGGCAACAAGGTGGGACTGGCTGGGGCTGATGTAAAGCCGCCGACTTCGGTGATCTGAGACCCGAGCTGGGAAAAAGAGGCAGCAAGGCACGTAGTGTGCACACGCGCCTGAGGGGTGAGCGGCACGGTCCTGGCACTCAGGCAGGCCCATCCTCCCTGCAGGCCTTTAGCCCTCAGTGTTTGCCAGCTTTGGCTTCAGTTTTGGCTTCTTCATCTCGGAAATAAAGGTGATAATAATATTTGACTTCTGGGTTATTCAGAGAAAGAATCAGCTCATCTCTAACCTCTTAGCAGATTTCTTGTGTGTGTGTGACTTGTCTGGCCACTAGACCTTGGCCTTGCCTCACTCCTGGGACCACAGGTGTCCTACTTCAAGGTACTCTTGATGGCAAGGTGGACAAGCCAGGCTTCACAGGCCTCCTCTTCTCTCTGGGACAGTCTTGGAATTTCATTCGTTATTGCTATTGTGACTCAGTTTATAGGAGAGAGAAGCAAAGTCTCCACCCTCACCACGGTGGTTTCAGGGCGCAGGAGTAGGTCTGCTCTAGGCCCTAGAGGTGCAGTTGGAATGATTTCTTCTCCTGACTATGGCATTGTCAACATGTAGGTACAAGCTTTTCATGTTATAGTTTGGCATTTTGTGAGGGGCAACAATACAGCACAGGACGCTTAATTATAAGATTATTTTATAATAGTCACCTAAAGTATCATATTAAAAAATAATGCAGGAAATCCATCCACAAGCTGAAGACCTGGAGGACCGAGATTCCATGGTAACGCTCTGCATGAGTCCAGCTGAGGGCGACAGCTCATAACAGCGCCTCCTAGGAGTGCAGCTGGAGGCCCGGAGCTCACAACTGTGCCCCATGAAGCCTGCACTGGGAAGGCCCCAAGGTCAGTGGTGGACGCGAGGAAGTCTGTGCCGGTGGGAAGAAGGACCCGTGCCTGCGGGCAGAGGGGTCTGCGCTGGAGCCAGGACGTGACGCTCAAGGTAGGACCCAGAGCTCCCCTGAACAGTGTGACAGCCCTCCACAGCACCAGTGAGGCCCTGAGCGCCTCTCATGATGAGGCAAGCTGAGCTCCCATCAGGAAGGCCAGGGTGACCAGCCACTCCAGGAGACTGAGTGGCGCACCATCTTCCCATCTGAGCCAGGAAGCTTTTGCAAGTATAAGCCTGTTTTGTCTGTTTTATATCAGTGCGGTTACATTATATATTCTATTCCATAATCTGATTTTTTAATGCAACAAATTATTATGGACATCTTTCTCTGTTGATATTTAAAGAAAGCTTCCTGGGAGTGAAAACTAAATAATATTGTAGCATGTGGAAATCACTTATTTACTCAAGCTCTCATTAGTGGACCTTTAGTTTTCAATATGCTTTATTATGCAACACTCAGAGACTTCATATGGTATGCTTGTTTACTTCCACTTTTCCTTCCTTTCTTCAGATAAATGGTGAGAAGCAGGACTGCAGAACTGACGGGAGCACACATTCGGAGCATGGTGCAAGCGAGAGCCGGTTTCTGAAATTCTCTTTCACAATCATGCGATACCTCATAACCTCTATGTTTGCCAAAATTGGATGAGTAGTTTTGTTCCTTCGATTTTAAATTTCTTGCTATATTTACTATATTTTTGTACATGGTCCTACATGTTTATTAGAATATAATGGTGAATTCATCAGATCCAAATATGTGGCAAAATGGTGTTGCTGTTAGTCTCTCTGTGCACTGCCTATTTTTTATACAGCAGCCGTAGAAAGATATTTTCTAAGTTCCAGACCCTTGACAAAAATATCAAGACTGTAAAGTTTTCTGATCTAGTGTTATGTTTCTCAGTAAATACCCTTAAATAGGCAAAAAATTCCCTCCCAGCCAACTTACCACTTTGGTTTCCACGGGAGCGCTGTGGCTCCTTTCAACATTTTAGAAGTAGGAACTTCTCCCAGGGGGTTAACTTTCAAGGACTTTGTGAGGACTGGAGGGAGACTTGAGGGCTGAGTGATTCCTTCCAGACGCGCAATGTAAGATGCGTTTGTTTTGTCTGCTGCTTACTTATCTGGAGACCTCATTATCTGGGAAGATGCCCCGGGTCTGTGGCTTTGTGTCCTAAGGGAATTATTTTCACCCACAGTAATATTAGCCTTTCAGTTTTGAAAGTGGAATATGAATCACAAATTTATCCTCTGGTCTTCAATTTGTACAAAGATAGTGCATAGACAAAATGAAAACAAGGGAGTGGATGAAAAAGCTCCGGCCCTTAGCTCCAGCTAGCAAGAGATGTTCCAGGGCAGAGCCAAGCTTGTAAGGGATTGACAGCTTCAAAGTGCAGGCAAGTCTGCTCATTAGACAGCACGCCTTAATAATGCTGGCTGTCAAGTGAAGGCACAGCACACGTAGAAGACCCGGAGATGCCCGTGGAATGTATCATCTGGTGACATGCGAGTGCCAGCACTCAGTTAAAAGGCTACTCTGGTCATTGCAGAGTGTATGGCATCGGTGGCATGTGACTCGGCCCTGGGCACAAGCTGGGTAGAAGTGTTTATTCTCTCTTCTTCCCTCTCTTCTCTTTTCTCCCTTCTACTAAATTTTTGTTTATCAGTAAGATACTGAAACCTTGTTTTTCTCTTTGCACACTTGGAGAGAGTTGTAAAAGGAAATTTTCTGGGCTGACACCTAGAGAATGTTTAGTGTAATGGCCAATAGATTTTTAGAGAGGGAGGAAAAGAATTTATTCAGATGCAAAGTGATGTCAGCACAGGGTCCTGGCCACAGTGTCATGTTCACGTCTCTGAACGGCACTTACTGCACTGTGCCCTCCTACAGACTCATGGTCTTGTTCCTCTACTCATGTCCAAGAGCATCTGGTATACAGCAGATCATCAGTAGACTTTGTTGGCAAATAGGTTTAGTATTATGTCAAGTACCCCCCTCCGACTCACGCACCAGAGCTGTGATCCAAGGCAGTGCTGTAGAGGCAGCGTCTGCAGAGTAGACTGGACCCGAGAGAGCTGGCCTCCTCAGGGTTCAGCCCACTACTGAGTTCCTCAGCCTAAAGGGCTGGCAGGAGGCAGGGCAGTGTGGACAGTGTGGGTCCTGAGGGGCGCAGCTTGGCAAGATGCACTTATGTCCTCTTAGGCTCTTTTCTACTCCCCTGAAATGAGCAGCCCTCCTCTGCCATACCCCTTGGCCATGGAGCCAGGGGTGCATGGACTGAATCCTCTGAAATGGTGAGCAAAAGAAGCCTGTTTGCCTTCCCGCGTGGATGTCAGATGTTCTGTACCAGCAATGGAAAGTGTCTAACACAATGTTTAGCGGTTAGAGATTTACACACTTAAAGCAGTCTAGCAACTAGCAAGATGTTTGGATGAAAATGAGAAGGGCTGTTAATGGGAAGAGCCATGCTGAGGAATACAGCCTTGGTAGGCACAAGGCAAATGCACAGGAGAGCAGAAAACCATGAGTGGGGGAACGAGCTGAAAGAAGTTGTAGTAAGAATGTTAAACTTAATTCTTCTTAGAAATAAACTTACATAGGATGGGGAGAAATCCCAGCAGCATAAGCACCTGCCCAACAAGCGCAAGGTCCCAAGTTCAAGCCCAAAAGAAATAAACTTTCCTGAGAGTAGGAACCATTGCAATGGCAATAAGACCCTAGAAGACAAGTTTCTTCTTAAGATGGTGGTTGATCCCTTGTCTTTGGGTCTCTTGGTGTATAAGGCAGGTTTTCCAAATAGTATTGATAAGATATATGTAGATGAGATAGACACCAAATCGACAATGAAAGAGGACTTACTATGGGAACTGGCTCTCACAGGCATAGAGGCTGTGCGTAGGGTGAAGACTCAGCAGTTGAGAGCTGGGAACCGGTCTGAATACAGAAGTCTCAGAACGTGGGAAGTGAATGGCCTTGTGGTATAAGTTTTAGAATCAAATGGCTGAAGAGCCTAATGCTCTGATGGTCAGTGTCAACAGAAGAAAGGAAATTTCAGTTCGAGAAGCAAGAAATAAAGGGAGAAAGAGGGAGAGGGAGGGGGAGAGCGGGAGAGGCAGAGACAGAGACACACAGAGGCAGAGATAGAGATAGATAGATAGATAGAGAGAGAAATAGAAAGAGAAAAAGAGAGACAGAGGGACAGAGACAGAGACACACACAGAGTAAGCATAAATATTAACCATTTGTCTGTCTTTTTATTTTCGTCAGCCCTCCTTCGGTTGCATTTGTCCCCCTACACAGAGGGCAGATCTTCTTCACACAGCCTGTCCACTCCTATGTCAATCTCTTCTAGAAACTTCCTCTCTGACAAACCATACTCAGCAGAAGGTTCTTCATTGTGTGGAAAATAATGAGCATTGTACCACGAGGTTATTTATGTGGTTGTCTTAGTGTAGTAGGGCTGCCAAGAAAATAAATAGGCGGAGTGGCTTATAAATAACAGAAATTTATTTCTTACTGTTCAGGAAGCAGCCAGTTTCAAGATCAAGCCCCGGCACCTGAGTGCCCGGTGTGCACGCGGCCAGCCCCCTTCTCACCATGACCTTCTGTGGTAGAGGGGTCTGCGAGCCGCTGGGGGCAGCTCCGTGTAAGGACTCAGCCCTGTGAGCGCGTTACCACCTCTCCGGGGTGCAGCTGCCAAATACCGCTGAACTGAAGATTAGGTTTCAACATTTTGAAAGTTTTGGAGGACACCAGCCTTTCTCCTATAACAGCAGTCAACCAACGAACACAAATGCACTGCGTTGAACTCATCCACAGAAGCTGGCAAATAAGCACTGAGCGCTTTACACATGAGCTGCTTCTGACCTACATTGCCCAAGCTCGGCTTCCCTGAGGAGGTGCTAACTGACTCAAGTCTGCTTGATGGAGCGCCCTGCGTGCCGGGGCTTTGTGAGCAGCTGTGGAAAATAACAAAGACACGGATTCTTTAAAATCTGTTTAGGAGATTAAATTGGGATTCCAGGCAGTATTTCAAGCATTTGTAAGCAATTGCTGTTTGGATGCCTTTCAACTTTCCTTTCTCCCTTATGACAATTCAGCTGCAAATATCTTATCTTCAGAAGAAAAAAAACAAGGAAGAAAAGAAATCAACAATGTTTCTGGGACAGAATCTCAATGACCAACTAAAAATGTGTTTCAAAATGGCTTCTTAGCTTGTCAACTACAAGCCCACACCTGCATGGCCTCTTTCCATCTCATTCTAACTCAGGGGCCTGTGGCCTGAGGAAGTGTTTCGTCACCTTCTCCTCTGGAATCTAAGAGCGAGGATGTGGGTGGAGAGGGTGTCAAAGTGGCTCTAATAGCTGATGACGTCTTTCAGAAGGCAAATATGTAGGGCTCTTCCGTGACACTGTAAGGTCCGAGCTTGAGACGGGCTCACATCGGTTACCACTCACAGTTGCTTTTTCTTCCTGACCGCAGTGGCCTTGAGACAGCAGAGGGGCCGCAACGCCTCTGACCGCGTACAGTGGCCCTCCAATTCCCCCATCCTTTGGGCTTAGGAAGGGTTGCTCTTTCGCCCTTCCCACTGCAAGGTTTCCCTCCCCTCCCTTTAACCCCCTGTGATAAATTGTGAGAAGAAGTTGTCTCTAAGTGGTTAAGATGCTCACGGCTAGATTGTTCTTCAGGCTTCAGCCTCCAGGACACCTGGTGACCTTCATTCCTGCGCTCCTTTTTGTTGTTTAGAACCAACACAGCGTGCAAATTGC
This sequence comes from Tympanoctomys barrerae, assembly GCA_002564285.1. NCBI lineage: Eukaryota > Metazoa > Chordata > Mammalia > Rodentia > Octodontidae > Tympanoctomys > Tympanoctomys barrerae. The sequence continues at coordinate 182 of NDGN010858728.1, read as the reverse complement.
CTTGAGGTTGAACACTGTGTCTGCTTTAAGAAAATGCAGGGAGCAGTAGCATTCAATCACATGTCATCTTCCACAGCTGCATTTGTTAATCTGAGCAGCAGACTTGACAATAAAAGCAGATAATATATCAACCATTGTTAATCAGCTATTCTTGTTTTGAAAATCTGTAACATGTGTATTGT
>NDGN010858017.1:0-11846 GCA_002564285.1 Tympanoctomys barrerae | reverse complement strand
TATATATATATATATATATATATATATATATATATCAGCCTTCATAATACTCTGAATTTAAAAAGTGTTGCTATAAAAATAAATAAATACAGCTCTTTTGTTAAATGGGATAGTAAAAGGCATGAGAACACACTGTGTGGAAGCTGCACAGATTGGTCTTATTAAATCCAATTGGTTTGGTAGCTTCTTACACCTGTTCAGCTGCTGAATTTGCAAGATACCATGTTCTGGAGAGGTACTGGGAGTCGAGGTCACTGGGTGAACATTTATACAGTAACATTTTTGACAGCTGCTCCCAGGACTGTTTGAAAGGAAGCGAAGATTTATGGTGTTCATGTTGCCAATTTCCAGCCTTCTATCTGTCACAGGCCTACCTAATCAATAACAGTGAATTTTCCTGCAGATTCTGGATGAGGTTTCAGAAATATTTTCAATCCTTCTCTAGGTGCTGCCTGTCAGCTCATTGACACTTACATGAAAGTGGAGAGTGTGACCAATGACCTTGTAGTTAACAGGCTAACCACTTCGAGAGTCCCTCTTTTATTAAAAAAAATTAAAAATAAACAATCCATGTCACAGTATTACTCTTTTCATTAAAAAAAGCCCACTAAATTGGAGCCAAACTTACAGAGCTATTCATGTCTAGTAGACATTGCTGTCTAAGATAGCACTGTGCTGACAGTTCTATTGACTTGTGACAGTCACACAGTTTTCTTTACATCACCTCCAGAAAGATTGGGTTTCTCTCTCTATGCTTGACTCTCTACTGGTGACTTGGGTTCTACCTGAACAGTGGCTATGCGATCACAAAGGAGAGAGCTACTCCTTCCTGGGGGAGAAGACACAGAAAGCCCTAGTGGGATGGGGGACAATTTTGTGTTGGGTTTTGAAGATTTGTCTGGCAGGAAAAAGATTGAGGATAGCCTGTTCAACCTGGGCTAGCACAAGGGGTGGTCACAGGGATGAGGGAGGGGCATTGGCCCTGGAAGGCTGGGGGTTCAGGCCCATGTGTAAAGCATTTGGTATCTGAATTATAGGGACAGCCAGACTCCCCCACACTTTCTCCCCAGTTACTGTTTTGCATTCCAAAGACTGTCTTGATGTACACTGGTGATCACAGATGGAGAATTAGGCGGGAGCCCCAGTGTCATAGTGAAAACCAAGCAGCCAAATATTAAAGTCGAAGGAATTGTAAACTGGCCAGGTTGTCAGAACCCTGTGAGCCCTTTTGGACTTTTGCACTAATCTTATCTTTGTGCAATGAAAGACAAAATACATCATTGTGTCAATTCAACTGTTTGTTTATTAAAGAAAGCAGCATGTCTCTAACTCAAACCCAGAGGAGAATAATTTTTAGTTTTAACATAAAACTGATTTAATGCCTGAATTCAACAAATGTTTATTGACCACCTATTAGATGGGAAAACTTACACTTTCTGAGTAGCAGTAGAAAGGGTGGTTTACTATAATCACTGTTTTAATGCTGAGTTCCTCACCAGATCTGCAAGGCTAGTATACCTGATAGTCTTACTGGTGCACAGTGAGGGCAAATACATGCTTGCCCAATGATTGAATGAATGAATGATCCTAAACAGTACATACTTTGTTTAATCCCCAAGATCACCTTGTGAGGTAGAAGATTTTTCCAGTTTGTCAATGAAGATGAACATGTAAATAAGTTCATTGACTTGTTCAGGGCCATCTAGCCTGAGAAAGTAAGTTGGAGATTTTTCCAGCCTTTGACTATGGCTCATTCTACTGAGAGTCTGCTACGTGAAACCCCAGTGTAAGATGTTTCCTATGCTACAACAAGACATTAATCTGCAGCAGTGTCCTCGAAGGCCTTTGTTATCCCAACTGAACACACACATGAAAGTGAGGTCAGTAAATGATTAAGATGAGAATAAAATACAGGTGGTTTGTGCTCTCTCAGTTTAGTGTCTTTTCCATCATCACACGCAAGGACTATTTTTATGAATACAGCTAAGGTGGTATTGAGCAACTGAAATTATACAATCGCTTACTGAGTGGAGGACCACTGTTCCACATGAGCCAAGCCTGTGTCTTAAATATTGTCTTAGTCACTTTCTTGTCACCAGAACAAAATTTTAGTGAAAGCTTAAAGGAAGAGAGGTTTACATTGCTTCACAGTCTCAAAAGTTTCAGCGTGTGGTGAGCACTGAATGCAAAAATAGGAAGGTGGAAGGACCTGGCCCAGAGCAAAACTGTTCACATCATGGTGACCAGGAAAAAGAGAGACAAGAGAGGAGGAAGGGCAGGGAATACACCTATTGAGGTTATGCTCTCAGTGACCTATAGGCTCAGTCATGTTCTTTGTCCTAGGGTAAAACCCCTAGTTGAAGGGAGGAGAGGTTTATTTTGGATTGCATTTTGTAGGTGTTTTAGTCCATGGTCGGCTGGCTCCAAGTAAGACAGTATGGCACAGGGCAGTGTAAAGAGAAGCTGCTCGTGGCCTGGAGACTCAGAAGCTCTAAGAGCCTCCAGGAGGAAGTGCGGAGGATGATAAACCCTTCCTGACCACACCTCAGTGATCCGAATCTTCTACCAGACTTTGCCTCCCACTGGCAAGTCAACTATAAGCCCATAATCCAATCCCATTCCAAAAGCCCTGTCTAGGAATGGATGAGGTTCTTGGCAGCAATCTAGATAAAACCATAGTACCCAACTCTAACCAGATCCTACCTCATGACAGCACACTCAGCCGCTCAACTATTTAGTGGATTAAGCCACTCATTAGGATGGTGCCCTCAAGATCCAATAACCTTCTAAACATATGAGGCTCTGGGGAGCCACCCTAGACCTAAACCACAGCAGTCATTTTGCATAGTGTGCATCATGGGGTGGTCTAGAGCACTGAGGCTGAGCATTGCTCATCTTTACTTTGCTGTACAGATGTGCCTGGCTGGAAACATGCATTACTCCCTTTTGACTGAACAGCCCCTCATTTGCAAATACCTTTTGTAGGGCTCTTGTTTTCTAATAGTTTTTTCTTCAGAGTTTAGAGACCCTTTTGTGCTCCATGCAGGCCAACAGCAATATAGGATAAATATGCATTTATTAGAATTGATATTCATGTAGTTTTTTGTTAGACTTAAAATGAAGTGATAAATCATTCACACTGGAAAAGAATTCTCTCCAACTGCAATTTAACTTTTCTGATAAGAATTTTTGGCATTTATCATGTTGAGACTTTATAAATTATGCAGAATATTGTAAAGTGGGCTGACCTTTCTGGTAAGTGATTTGATCATTTGCAGCAGTGCATTTTGCTAAGATATTGTATTTGCTGTCTTTCAAATAAAACTTGCTAGACTTGTAATCCAATAACAGGTAGAAATTGCTTATACAATCAGACTAAAAATCTTCCTTTCCAAATTCTGTCATCATCAAAATAAATACCTTCCTTGGTTCTAAAAATATCCCAGGGGTAGTGATGGCAAGTTTGTGACACACAGTCCATCCAGTCCATTGCAAACATTGCTAATCAATCATGGCATGTTTTGTGTGAACCCAGATTCAACCTCTCGATCCTTCCAACTCTACTGCTCCAGTCATTGAGTTATTAAAAGAGACAGGAATGATTCCAAAATAATCACAGCCACCATGTCCAGCACAGTCATCCAGCACCTGCTATCCATACATGAACTTGCTTGTTTAGGTTTGAGATGATAGTAATTCCTAGCCTAGACTACTTTTTCATATAATTCAATACATAGTTCTCCACACTAGTCATTAAAAAATAATGATTTAAATGATGAAACAATCTGATGTATGTTAAGTACTTAGTATGATTTCTGAAAGAAGGTAAGTATCCAATAAGAGTAACATGTAAATACATCATTGGGAATCAATTTGAAGAGTTGATTTGAATGTAGATCTTTTACCCAACCCCAACCTCAATGCTGCCAGTAACCTGGCTTAAAGGATTATTAGGGAAAGGGAAAGCAAAGTGTATCAGACAGGCCAGAAATTCATATCCCATCTCTATCATTATTATACTTCTTTGTTGTTAGTGTAAGTCAATGTAACTTTGAATATCTCACTCATTGAATGGTGGTCTCTGTTTAAAATGCTATTTTGTAAACTTGAGTAAGAAATAAACTGTGTTCTATATTGTGCCATAAATTTTTGGTACATGGTATTTTAATATATTTTTATAAGTATATGAATGTAAGAGCAAATATAAGATCGACTGCTTAATATTCTTACAGACATATTTTATTGCATAAAATAGATGCATATAGTAATTTTACAATTTGAACTTATTCTCCTAGGATCACATGTGTCTTCTGATACTAAAAATTCATGTGTTTAGTCCAAGAAAAAGTTTTATGCTTAATCCCTGTTCTGAGATACATAATAGTTGGCTGTATGTTCTAAATCAATATGAACAAGTCAATATCCACAATACTATTTTTTCAATAGCATGTTACTAATGGTGTCTTATTCAAGAAATTTGCTGGAATATGTGTAAAGTCAAATAGGAATTTTGTCTAATTGAAAGAACTACCCAACAACTCATTAAATGGAAACAGTACAAATATCTGCCTGTATTTCTGACTCATATGAGGATATGACTCAATTGTAACTTTGTTAAAACAACACAAAATCTTATATAGCTATACATCCTCAAGTATTTTCATTTCTTTTTATTAATTTTTTAAGTGCTAGGGATTGAGTACAGAGACTTCCACTTGCCAAATACATACTTTACCATTGTGCTGTACCTCTAGCCCATTTCTTTCTTTTTTGGGGGGGGGGAAGGGTCTACAGGGTGTTCAGGGTCTCACTACTACATTGGACTTGTTGTGATCTGCCTTTTTACATCCTTCCAAGAGCTGGGATTACAGGCATGCGTCACCATGCCCAGTCTCAATTGGCATCTCAATGTGTCCTGGGGTCGGGGCCAGCACCGCAGGCCCAGGTATTAAACTGCCAACTCCTGCACCTGCTTGCAGGTGCTTTAATCCACTGAGCTATTTGGCCAGCCCTCCTTTTTAATTTTTTAAAAAAATTTAAATTATATTCGTTTGTTGTAGGACTCAACTACTAAAAGGACACACCCAGGGATCTGCCAATAAGACAATGATGTTGAAGTGTCCAGGCCACTAATCTGAGTATGTTATTTATGTTTTTCAGCTAAATCTTACACATTTTCTATTCTGAATAAAAAATAGTGTCATCATATCTTAAGAATTGCCTATATATATTGATATCTAATATTTTGATCTTAAGTAGAATGAAAAAAAGTTAAAAAGAGTTTTCAGTGGTCTATTTTTCCTATTTCAAAACTCTAGAGATTGCAATCTAGCATAAGAAAATCAACTGTACAGTTAAAAAAATGTAGATTAAAGGTATCATAAGATAATGACAAATTTACAGTTAATGTTTCAGAGTCTCCTAAGAACTGTACCCAAAAGGCACTAGCTCACCACTAAAGAGGTCAAAAGCTGTCTAGAAGCCCAGCTGGCTTCTTTGATAAAACTTTATTATCTCTTTTATACTGTCCTCATTACCATACTTAAAAAATGCTCTTAAGTACTTCTGGCAAGCAGAACATTTGAGTAATTTTATAGTAATGTAAAGGATTTATTAATTATAATCTTTTCATGAGTCTGTTTACATTCATTCCTGACATTAATAGGTTGCCAAAACAAACTACAATTAATTGTTTTTAATTAAATTGTTGAAAACAAGTAAGAGGAGTTTATTATTATTGTAAGCAGAAAGCCCTACTGATGTACTTGACTATGTGAATAAGATCTGGTGCAAAGTTTTTTTCTACTAGCTACAGTCTACTCATCAAATGAAAGCAATAAAAAAAAATGCGAATGCAAGAAAGTTGTCATCATAATAGAACATTTGGAAGTGGAAGCTTCCCATAGTATTTGTAATCTTATATCTGGTGTTACATCAATAAAAGGCAGACAGCCCTTCTTCCTGTTATAGCCCTTGGAGACCTACAAGGCCATTCCTTCATCCTTTCTATGAGTTGTGGGAGAAGTGTCGAAGACTTGGGTCAAGGATTCCGTGAAGAAAACACTGCTTCATTTAGGGTCAGAGAAAGTGAAAGTAGACTGTATTAAAAGTCAACTATCAAGTTCAGGAAAAATAAGAATTCTCCATAAAGATATACAATTACTCTTGGTCCGGAGCCAGAACATAAGGTACATTAGAACACTCAGAATATCTAGGAAAGACATTTCTGTGTTGTAGAAAATTGCATATACAGGCTTCAAAGACAGCAGGAGGTAGATAGAAGCTGACTTTGGGAGAAAAAACATTTTGTTACATATATAAATATATATGTATATATTTTATTTTATTTATTTATTTGTTTTTGGCAGAATCAGGGATTGAACTCAGACCCTTGTGCTTGTCAGGCAAGTGCTTACTCTACTGAGCTATCTCCCCAGCCCTTATTTTAAAAAGAATAACTTAAAAACAATAAAAATGATACAGAATTTCAAAACAAGATGTGAGGAAATTAGCAATAGTTATTATACTGCATATTGTTACCTTCAAAGTAGTTACTCATATTACCAGATATAGGCATGTAAGATTGGTCAAACAACATAAATATTAACTCTTCCTTTCAATGAACCAAGAGAAATTAATAGTACAATTATCTTAGCTATCTTGTATTTACTGTGTTCCTGGAATTGTGCTAAGCATTCTATATTGCTTTTTTATTCTCCTTACTACTGTAAGATAGTTAATCTCATTTTTATCAGTGAGGGCCTTATGACTCAGGGAGATTAAGTATTTTGCCCAACATGTAATTTTATGACACAGACTTAGTAAGTAGGTGATAGTTTTCCATAATCCTGGGTATTTCTTCTTTTAATTTCAAAAACTGTATCTCCTGATTGGCAGGCAGAGAAATCAGTTATAGATCAAATGTGCCCAGTTGTCATGGATTAATGTATGCAAATGCTTTGAAGACAGCAAGAGACAAAAGCTTGTATGGGTGAATGCATACTTTGGGGGAAAGGAGTTAACGAAGCTAGGAAAACAGTGATAGCAGAGAATATTGCAACTAGGGATTTGAGCTAGGAAAGTTTAGTGCCAGATCCCCTGCTTTCTAACAATCACAGCACAAAATCTCTGCCTCTGCCAGCATCATTACTTTTAGTGGAGGGGAACAGTATTAGGAAGAAATAAATGTATGTCAAGACAGGAGAGGCCATGGTGAAAGATCGCTCCCAATCTCAAAGGCTAGAAAGACAAGCATATTTCTTGTTAATGCTACTGTTCTCTTGCTGAAGTTGGATGAAGACTGGGCTACATCTAGAATTCAGAGCAGCATCTAATTGAAATAGACTTTTTCATCATGGCTGACAAAAAGGAGTTTTGGAAGGTTTGTTATCAACAGATGAATGCTACAATCTGAAAATAACACAAGGCACTTCTGCTTACAACTCATTGGCTAGACCAACTCATTGGTGTTCCTGACAGATAGTCTTGGGATACAATTTACCATGTTCTCAGGAGGGAGGCAATAAGAAATATTTGGTACACAATTTTTATCATGGCTATAATATGACTTAGTGATTAGGAAATGATATTTTCTCTGCCATAGCATCCAGCTTGGATACCCAAATTCTAATATCTTGATTTAATTCTGTATTTGGAGGAGGTTCCAGAAACTTCAGATACTTCTCTATAAAGAAAGAAGAATGATAGACTAAAGGAGTGGATAATCCAGCCATTAAATGCAAGGCACAAAAACACACAAGAATATGTAAAGGAAGAAACTAAGGTATATACTGATAAAAACAGTGTTGTCTAAGTGTCTACGGGATTCATCCCAGTGTACCATTTATGTTCTTTGCCTGTACTGTTATGTGTACCTGTCATTTTTATCTAAAACCTAGGCTACTTCTGCTTTGTATTTATATATGTAGCTTTTGAATAAATTGATGTCACATGGCCCAACTTCTCCTTTGACTGAATGTGATGCCAAATTTCAGAACTGTGTGCTCTCCTATCTTTTTTCCAATGAGACTCTTTCCAATAGCCAATGCTGAATACTCTCTCTTGCTCATTTTCTCCCCTTTCCTTTCCTTCCTTTCTTATTTTTGTGAGTCTAATCTGTGCCCTGATTGCCACATTTTTCCCACTTGGTAATGAAAGGTCAAAACATCCAATACTACATTATCTAGGGTCCTGTCACTTACTTTAGATAGAATTGTATAGCACATACTTAGTAAGTAAATGATATTTTTCTACTATCCTGGGTATTTCTTCGTTTTATTTTGAGAACCGTATTGCCTAGTTAGCAGGCAGAGAAATCAGTTATGGATCAAATGCACCCAGTTGTCATGGATTAATGCATGCAAATGCTTTGATGACAGCAGGAGACAAAGGCTTGTATGGGTGGATGCTGACTTTGGAGGAAAAGAATTAATGAAGCTAGGAAAACAGTGATAGCAGAGCACATTGCAATTTTAGGTGCTAAATGACTTATTTTTAAACCCTAGGAACACAGTAATATCATTCCTTTCCTTCTTCCTTTAATTAAGTGGTCTCATGATGCATGGTGACCTCAGCTGAAGCAAAGTTGTTTCAGGGAGCACAGGTTTTCTGACAGATCTTATTTTACAAGCAAGATTTTTCCTTATTACCTTAAAAAAAGGCATCACTGATGGGTAGAACAGAAAAGGCTCCATTCCACTGTTGTAAGGGTACAGGAAGAAGAGAAAGAACAGGAGCTCAAGTCCAATCCACCACGGCTTCTCTGTGTCATAGATATCATTACTGAGTGCTGTTTTCCTCTGGAGAGTGCATGAAGATGACGTTTACATATCAGGTTTTGTTCTGTGAAATGTGGCTTTGTATTTGACCTCTTGTCCTGTAGGAGTGGAATAAGACTGAAGCAATTATTTTTGTCAACATTTTAAAGGATTATGTAGACTCTCTCCTTGCAACTTACCTATCTACCTACCTACCTACACACACACACACACACACACACACACACACACACCATCCAACATTAAGGTATTTTAAAATCATGTGCATTAGTAAAGAGTTGGAAATTACCTTAGCAACCATATAAACTAAGTTTTCATTGGCCACTTTCAGTGGATACTTCATCTGTCTCAAAATATTTCCTGCCAGATGGTTGTTGACTCCCTGGTTGTCTGACTTAGACAAAACTCTTTCAATCATAATATTGATTTGCCCCTGACCTAAACCACTTCCATTCATATTATTTTCCATCACAGTGAACGGCAACTCCAGTTTTCCCCTTCCTCACATCCTGTATATTGGGACTGCCACAAACTTTCCTCTTTCTCTGAGTTCACATTAACTCTGTCATTACCCCCTCAGTCCACAACGTATCTAGACTCTTCTCACTTCTCACCACCTCCACAGCTGTTATCCTGGTAGAAACCACTGTTATTTCTTCTGAGTGGATAATTCAGGCTGTGCTAGTATCTTGCTTTCACCTTCACTCCCTGTAGTCTCTCTCTGTATAGAGGGCACAGTGTTAAAAATGTGAGTCAGACTTTGTGCCCTTGCACAAAGTCTGGGTCCAAAATCCTTAATGGATTTCTATTTTTCTCAAGTTAAGAGCCAAAGTCTTCACCCTAGATCCTAAACAACGTGTGGCTCCCTCGCCATGAACTCACTCTCAGTGTGGCATCTTCTGTTGCTCTCTTCTTGGATCACTCCTCAATGTGTATGGACCTGATTTGTAATTCTTCAAAGACAGATACTGGGTTCATTGCCTCTGGCTCTGACTGCAACACATTCCTCAGATGTTTATCTATATGATATATTTATATATATTCTCACTTCCTTCAAGTCTCAAATGTCACCTTTGTGATATCTAATAGGCCTCTTTGGGGTGTGTGTGTGTGTGTGTGTGTGTGTGTGTGTGTATTACTGAGAATTGAACCCATGGTCTCATCTGTGCTAAGGATGCTATCATTGAACTGTACCTCTGGCTTTTCTTTATTGATTTTTTTAATTCCGTCCTCCCCTCAGAACTTGACTGCACTTCATTCTGCTCTACTTCTTTAGTGTTTGCTTATATTAAGGCACTTATTTATTAATTTTTTGTTTGTCTTTCTCTACTAGAATGTTAGGTGCTAAAAGGACAGAGATCCTATCACTTTTGATCCCTGATATATCACTGGGCAAATATAAGGCACCTAATAAATATGAGTTGGCTAAATAAATGAATAAGAGACATTTGGGGACCTTATCAGATGTAGACCTTTTCCTCTATTTCTCATCAAATTTATTTAATCATGCACATCTCCTGTCCTTCTAAGCATTGACTCTGCTGAACTTGAAATTTGCTATTCTTTGGACTGGCTTTTGTGATCTGGGCCCCTGGACCAGCAGGACTCTAATGATCCTAGGAATGCATGCAAGGGCTGATCCACTGACAAGTCCACATGAAGGTTAGGTCTGCAGGCCCATCAAACTGAACAAGGGAGGAAATGAAAAAGCATATGCATTAGGCAAATTTTATGGCCAATGGTGTTATTAAATATCATTCCCATCCAGAAGATCCATTTTCTACCAATTTTTAAAAAGAAATTCCAATGGCAAGTTCATATGAGTTTTAAACACACAGGGCTTCTAAAGAAAGAATTTCAGACTTAAATGGCCTTTTCAACCAATGTAATAGTGTTTGCATCTGACACAGGCTATACATCTTGGTGGACTCCAAGAACTGCTTGCACAGGCACACTCCTGCACACTCACCTTTTCACATCTACACTATTTATCTCTTATAAGAGCCTATGAACATAGGGAATTTTATTGTCTACTTTTTCAGATAAGGAAGTAGAAGCTGTAAGTAATTTTTTAGCATCACATAGCCTGTAAAGGATAGAGCTCAACATACACAAATCTATAAATATAGTACACTATATCAACAGAGCCAAAACCAAAAACCACATGATCATCTCAATTGATGCAATATGCCTCAGCTCTCTGGGTTGGGATCTACTGAACTCGAACTCGACCAGCTGAGCCTGGCTTGGGTTTGGCTGCTCGCTTGGCTTCTTCCTGCTGTGGCCCATAGACGTGAACCTGATGTGCCTTGCTGGCTAGAAGTTCTGCTCCTGGTTTAGCTTTCTGAGTTTCTGTGCTGAAGATTTCGCTGCCTGGTCCCAAACCGGGGCTCTCCACAGAAAGCTGTCTTTCCACTCCCTGGTATCCTCTTTGATCTCATTTTGTAGAGTACTGTAGTTTTCAATGTAGAGATCTTTTACTTCCTTTGTTAGATTGAATCTTAAGTATTTCATTTTTTTCAATGCTATTATGAAATGTGTTTTTTCTCTCTGTGAATTTGCTATTTGTGTACAGGAATGCTATTGATTTTTGAGCGATGATTTTATATCCAGTTGTGCAACTAAATTTGATTATTAAGTCTAGAAGTCTTTTGATGGTGTTTTCATGATCTTCCTTATAGAGTATCAGGTCATCTGCAAAACCTGATAATTTAATTTCTTTATCTTTTATGTTTATTCTTTTCTCTTGCTTAATTTCTCTGGCTAATGTTTCCAGAACTATATTGAATAGGAGTGGTGATAGTGAATATCCTTGTCTTGTTCCTGATTTTAGAGTGAAATGTTAGGGCCTGCCAGATAGCTCAACTAAAGCACCTGCATAGGGGCAGGGATTTGATCCCTGGCATGAAGTGCTGGCCCACCCCCAGAGCACACTGAAATGGCATTTGAGACTGGGCTTGGTGGCACACCTGTAATCTCAGTACTTGAGAAGCTGAAGACAGGAGAATCACTATGAGTCTGATCTATGTAGTGAGACCCTGTAGACCTTGTACTAAATACATTTAAAAA
>NDGN010857876.1:0-14373 GCA_002564285.1 Tympanoctomys barrerae | reverse complement strand
AGGTAGGATAATCAATGAATCCTTAAAGATGTCAACAGCCTATGGCTACAGTCTGTGAAATATGTTGCTTTACTTGGATACAGAAATTTGACAAATATGATTAAGATTAAGATCTTGGGATAGGGCAATTATCCTGGATTGTTCACGTGGGCCCAACCAAATCACTGGAGTCCTTAAAATCAGATAACCTTTCTTGAAAGGAACGTATGAGGTCAGAGTGAGATGTAACTATGGAAGACCAACAAGAGGGATGCAAGACTGCCAGCTCTGAAGATGGAGGAAGAGGACAACCAGAAGCCAGAGGCCTGGAAAGGCCTCTAGAAGCTAGAGAAACAGATTCTCCATGAGTCTCCAAAAAAGACAGTCCTGCTCACACCCGAGTTTAGCCCAGTGAGACTTGTGTCAAATTTCTAACCCCTAAATAAAATAATAAATTTGCATTGCAAGTCTTCATGGTGATTTTTATAGTAGCGAAAGAAAATAGAATGAGATTTTAAAGAGAGAAAATATTTGAATATTTTGAAATATTTCAAAAAATATTTTGAAATATTTGAATATTTATTGGTAATAAATAAAATATATCAAAGCCTATAGAATATAGCTAAAGAAGCACTTAGAAAGTTTATAATCCTAAATGTATATAGAAAAAAAAGGATAAAACTCAACTATGTAAGCTTCTAGCTCAAAAATAAAATGTCCATCCTTAAAAAGAAAAACAAAGGAAAAGATCATAAAATAAAAAACACACAATAGTCAAAAAGAAGTCAGTCAAGAGTTGATTTTTCTGGTCGGGAAACAGCTCAGCAGCACAGAGCTTACATGGCAAGTGCAAGGTCTTGAGTTGGATTCTAAGTGCAAAGAAAAGGGCTGATTCTTTTAAGATTAATCAAGCTGACAAATCCTTCATATGATTAAAATTAAAAGAAAAATACAACCAATAGAATAAAGACCTTACAGATGTCTAATCATACTACAGTTAACAAATTTGACCATTTGTGTGAAACAAATTCCTTAGAGGATATAATACAGCAACACTGACAAAAAGAGAAATATATATCATTTTAATAGATATTCAATTTTAACAGTTGGTTTTCTGATTTTAAAAAGTGAACCCACAATTAGAATGTTTCCCATACAATTCCTCTCAAATTTGTCAAGTGTAATAATTGTCTTTAACTATTTAGAAGAATAATCCTATTTCCTGGCTAGGCAAACTATGAGATAAAGGTAATGATGTCCATAATTGACTTTTAAACACAGTGAATATAAATACATTTGAAAAATACACATATTCAAAATTATGCATAAAGACTGACAATTGAATGCAATGATGTATAATAATAACAATATATATTACAATTCAATAAAGTTTTTAAACATTCCAAAAACAATCCATGTGGACTGCCAGGCCTGGAGGATAATGGTAGTCAACCAAATTCAAATCTCCCCACACAACTTTTCAAAAAAAAAATCAAGAAAACAGGTAAATCCCCACGTGACCCACATTTTGTCAGTGTTATCAAGAAAGAAAGAAACATGAAGGCCAAACCAACAGAAAGGATGGCGTCAAGGAAACACTCCCTGCAAAAAAGAACACAAAGTCAAAAATGCAGGCCTCACCACTCCACACTGTTAAACCACCAGGATGGCAACCTCTCTTGGAGAAAGGAGGACTAGAAATGGAGAGAAGGAAGCATCCAAGGTGCTGATCAAATGCTACCTCCTGACCCAGGCTAGTTTCCACAGTTTCCCAGGTGTGAAAATACATTCAGCTGTATACTTGTGGTATCTCCTTTCTGTATAAATAACTATACTTCCAAATTTTTTTAAAAAATCAATATGCCTGAAGTCTAGAAAATTATAGCCTGAGAAACACCTAAGAGAAAATTTACAAACAAAGCAAGCTTTTGTTTTTTAAAGATGGGGGAGAAAGTATAATAGATACCATTGTTGTGTCAGGAAGGATAAGGGTGACATTTTGATTGGTTTTGTCTGTTCCTCCTTAAGGTCCACTCCTCTCACGTGCTCTAGTTATGCTGGTCAGCTCAAGTGATGGTGGGTTTACAGGGGACCTTGCTTCACCTATCCACCTTCCCACCAGTGATCAATTAACTATGACAACCAGGTTGGATGACAGAGACAGAAGCACATGTCCCATGTGGGCCCATCCTATCTGGAACATTCACTGCAGCAATAGGGAAATATACCCACTTCTTCCGGATCCTGAAGATCAAATCAGGGAAAGGAGGTGGCAAGTACTAAAGAGTGTACAGAGACGGAGAAACAGGGAGTCCAAGACCAGGCGGCGTTTCCTGAACATCTGAACCCAGCCGTCTGTAACCGTGAACCACACTCATTTTTGTAGGCTAAAACGTCCTTTTCTGTGTGGGCTTCTTTGAGTTGCTTAGGTTTTTGTTACCCATAACTGAAAGAGTCTAGTCTAACACAAAACCTGAAAGAAGGACTGACCTGAGTACAAGGTAACTTAAAAGGCGAACCTTTTCATTTGTGATCATCGGGAACAGAGAAGCTGAGTGTTCTCTCTGAACCCACAAGCTAGTTCCTTCTGAGTTCACTGCATTAATAATTGCTTTCTCCTGTTGGATCAACTAAAGAAGAAAAAAACCACCAAGCTGGTGGGGAAAGAAGGATGGAAGAGTAAGTGGCATATTTAAATCTCTTCAAATCTCTTTTGAAAACTCAATTTTACTGCTTTAACATGCTTTCTCCTGAACAGTTAAGATCCAAGAAATTCTCAACAAGGGTAATTTACTGAATTGCAGTAAAGAATATAGACTCTATTTTATAACAGAAAAGACTTCAGAAAATTTTCATAATAGATATATCTGAAGTTTTAATAGTGCTTTCCCCTTGACTCCAGATTAAGATGGATAGGAACTTCAAAAAGCCTCCTTTTCTACTAATATTACAGGGACAAAATATAGATATCAACAGGCAAAACTGATTTCAAATTTAGGATATGAATCTCTGTGGTGAGTAGGACTTACGCCAGGATACAAGAGGGGTACAGGGCCAGGGACACAGCTCAGTGGCACAAGTGCCTGCCTGGCAAGAGCATGGTCCTGAGTATGGCTCCTGGTACAAAAAAAAAAAAAAAAAAAAGAAAGAAAGAAAAAAAAAAAAGATTGGTCCAACATAGTATACACATCAATAAGGCAAAGGAAAAAGATGACCATTTCAGTTGATACAGAAAAATGCATTTGACAGAATCCAACTCCTTTTCATGATGAAAGCATCCATAACCTAGAAATACAAGAGAACATACCCAATATGATAAAGAGCATCTATGAAGACCAGTAATTAATGTGATATAATGGTAAAAGATTAAAAGCTTTGTTCATATCATCAGAAATGAGACAAGGATGCCTACCTTTGATATATTCTCCACTGTACTGAAGTTCTAGCCAGGGCATTAGGCAAGAAAAGTAAATAAAAAGTATTCAAATTGAAGAGGAAAACATAAAACTAACTTCATAGATAACATAATCCTATATACAGAAATCCCAAAGAATTCACAGTAAAAACAGTTAAGCTAAGCAGCAAATTCCACAAGATGGCGAGTAAAGATCAACGCACCAAAAACAGTGGAATCGATACACACAACAGGAAAGAACAACCAGAAGAAAAAACGTATTTAAATTCAGCTTACAATAGCATCCAACATAACAGAATACTTAGACATAAATTTAACCGAGGAGAAAAAAAGACTCATTCACTGAAAACTACAAAACATTGCTAAAAAGAAATGAAAGAAGATGGTTACAAATAGAAACCATCTATTCAACAGATTGGAAGACTTAAAACATGTACAGAGTTAACACAATTCTGAGCAAATTTCTAACTGCTTTTTTTAAACACAAATGGAAAAGGTAATTCTCAAATTTAGAAACATAAATTTAAAATATGTTAACATTGCAAGGGCCCTAAATTATTGTTAAAATGACCCTGAAGAAGAAGAAAAAAATCTCATAGGGGTTCATCAATTTTAAAAAGCTAGGAGTTAGAACGTTAAAAAAGGAGAAGGTCAAATCACCACTATGCATTTGCATAGCTTCGAGTCTCGCCAGCCTAGCACTACACTGCACTTTGCACTAATCTAGGCAGTGCTGTAAAGTGAAGTAGAAAACACTTCCATAGCATCTTCTGAGTTAGCAATACTGTAAATAACTCAAATAAAACTTAGATTTATACATTTTCATACCTGAAATTCAACAATGAGACTTGCTTTCAAGCAACAATGACTTGCTTTCCTTTACCAAACCACAATACAAATCTTCCTCACATATCTGTCCATTTCCAAGTACACCAGGTTATCCTTTAGGTTTCCAACTCTGAATCAAAGCAACAAACCAACAATCCCAGCTGCTTTCTACAGCACTCAAGTATACCCTGCATACACAGAGACGAGTCCCGTTTGCAGAGCCTACACCTTCTAGAAGCAACAACCCTTCAAAGAATGGGTGAGCTCCTACTGGCTATGTCTTGGACAAATCACTTAGTTTATATTAAGTCTTAGTTCTCTTCCCCTGAAAGAACCCTTCAATTTGGAGCCAATCTAAGCAACCTAAAAGGAACCACAAAGTACCTGTGGGTTTCCTCTCTCATCAGGAGGCACAGACAAAACCCAATTAGCCACTGATTGATGCAGTACTTCAACATACAAGGCTACAGATTTTGAAAAATGACACTACAGATCTGCTGCTTCTCCATTTAAAAAGAGTGAAGGTGTCAGAAGTAACATGGCCTCCCTTGAGACACAATGTGGATTTGGAAAGTCCAAGATTAAAATCCTGGCTCTAAGCTTATTTTGTCCTCAAGAAAATCACTTCCTTTATGTAAGTCTTAGTTTCCTCCATCTGTAAAATGGGGATTGCAATATCTACCTTACAGATATAACAAACCAATGATTTTGGCACCTGGAACAAACTATGTAAAACCAGCTCTCAAATCAATTCTGCAATTCATAATGTGGCACACAGATGGGTGTTACTAACAATGCTCACCATCTGGTAGCTTCCTATTTTAAATAATTATTCTTGCTAAGTAGGTGCCAACTTTTAGAATCATTATATTAAATGTTTGCACCCTCCTGATTTTGGTATCCTTAGACAAAGCCCAGTATGACCAGCCATAGCTATGCTCTTAGGAGATTATTCTGGAGATTCAAAATAACAAAAGAAAAACATTTTGTGCAGCGACAGGGGTATGACAGATATCAAGTCATTATTATTTAAGCATTTCATCACTAATACCTTTATGTAATCCATTTACCACTCTACATAACTAAACTATTCCAATAAAACTATCCTGAGATAGAGAGTAATCCTATCAGCCACTTCCAATACTGTATAAACAAGATAGGAATAAAAAGATAAGTGCTGAAACATTCTCTTCAAAGATTCAAGTTGATCTCTTCAACCTTGACCTTTGGAGCTTCCCTCTTCAATCCACAAAGACCTGTGAATGTAGAAGAGTACACAGCACCTTCACTTCAAGAAGCATTTCTAGACTAAGGGAAGAAGTAAACTGCCAAGTTCAAAAGAGAATGCGAAGTTAAGGGCATGCTTCTCTGAGCAGGTGGGCACAGAGAACAGCTGCTGTTGTGCTGTGCATGGAGGCTTGGATGCACACACACAGGGGACATCAGAAAAACATCAAGCCACCTTTGTAGAACTACTACCAATCAGATAAGCTCCTCTATCAAGAATAGTTTAGCAATAAAATAACAAGTTTCCAACCCATGACAGTCTCATGCATTCCTACTTAGCGCTAAAAGATTATTTTCTCTAGATTATCAGACATCAAGAAGCACTTATCATAAAGTGTGGCAACTCAACCCATCACAAGAACTGTTAAGATAATTAAATTAAAATCATTTATACACATTATCAAATCTAATGGTGCTTCAGCAACAGTTTTGTTACACTAGGATAAACTTTCCCCCAAGGAAATGTACTTGCTGAGCATAACTATCAAATCAAGCTCACAAGCTAGAACCCCTAACTTTCCCACAAAGTCAAGGATAATGCCATGTATCTGTTGGGTGGTGACTAGGATACTAAATAGAATCCTGACTGAAAACACTACTCTGACTTTACATGTTACACACAGTCAAGTGTACAACCATCAGGATTAAAACAAATTCTTTTGTACATTGCCAAAAAATTAAGTCTGAAGATAACAGATAAGTTCTTTAAAAATCAGAAAAAAATTAGAATTTTGTGATTGTGGTTGACATATTTGTCTCAATAAAACTGACCATGTTATAAACAATAAGAGGCTAAAAATAATAAATCAATTATTAGCTTTCTGGATTCAATGGCATATTAACAACGAAACCCAATCCAGAGTAGGAATGGGTATTGCAGTTTCAGAAAGACAGAAATACATTAAAAAGGAGACTATGCTTAAATGATTAACACTCCTTAAGACAGAAGTCTAGTAGATTTAGTATCAAGTTCCAGTGGGAAAATAATTCACGAAAATAATCAACAAAAGAACGAAATGAAGTACTTTTCCTTATTTGCTGTCATGCACCAATAATCTCATTGTGAAGCAACGATTTTTATTTTTTGGTGCCATCAAGTGGTAACACTATGAAGTGTTCTGAGATTAAATGCAGCTAATTTTTAAACAGAAAGATTTCATACCAATATGTTTGCCGATCTCAACTAAACACCAGTGAAATTTTAGCAGATAATTATCTAGAAAAGGAGAATCAGAGCAGATTCTTTGCAACTACTCCTCATTATAAACTCCCAAGTCAGAATCAGAGTTAAGGCAAAGAATGAAAGTGAATGGAAGTTTAAATGCTCCACTAGCAAACAAACTCCAACAGACTATGGAGCCATTTCAAAAACAAAATTAGTAGGAAAACAAGGAACCTCAGTATTTGATTCCCAATTAGAAACCCAATCACAATTTATAGCTCAAGTTACATAAAATTTAATAGGAAATGAATATTATAATCAATTATTTGAAATTGTGTCAACAGATTTCAAACGATTGTTATCAGCAACTTCAATAAGGCAATAATTACTAAACAAATAACAAGATTCCACACAAAGCATCCAAAGCTTTTTAATCCCCAGACCCACTCAAATACCCAGACAGCAATTGTGAAATTTGAATTTCCAGCTAAAGATGGCAAGTTAAACACATTAGGAGAGCTTCACTGACTAATACTGGAGCAAAGAATGTGCTTAAGGCAAAACCCCACAAAAAGAGACTGAGGGAGAAGACAGCAGCAGGAAGAATTTAGAAGTTAGAAACTACACAGCCAAGTGACACCTAACAGGAAGCTCGAGAAGCTGGAGGACTTACAAAGCACAATAAACAGCTATGAATAGAGGACAGAAAGCTGGAAACTGACTGGATCGATACACTGGGTAAGAAGCAGCTCACACACACACTCCCTATTCACAGGCCGGAATGCATCCTTACACCTCCACACTGCACGACTTAAGTTTATACTTAGGAAGAGCAAAGTCGGGCTGGAGAGATAGCTCAGCAGAGTAAGCACTTGCCTGGCAAGCACAACATCCTGAGTTCAATCTCCAGTACCACAAAAAAATAAATAAATAAATAAAAGAGCAAAGTAGAAGACTGAATACAGGCTGGCAGGCACAGTGAAGGTGTGTCCTGCGGTAACATGTGTTAGTAAACTGAATAGCACCGATAGATCAAGGACCAAGAGCAAAAATGAAAAAGGTGTTCTTTCTGGAAAGAAAGCACTGGAACAAAGTCACATCAATCTCTGATTAGTGTGTCCAAATGAGTCACATAACTAACTGCAGCGTGCCTCATCCAAAAAACAAAAGATGATGCTTTTTTAAAAAAAAGTTCTACTTTTTCAATGACATACATTTAACTCTATATGTTCTATATCATCTAAATTAATTAGATGAGTTTACTACAACTGATGAAGAACACAAAAACATTTTATACTCTTAGTTTAAAAAGCCCATTTTGGGCTGAGTAGTTAGCACAGCGATCTAAGCACCTGCCTGGCAAGCACAAGGACCCACCTTCGATCCCCAGTACTACTGGCCACTGAAACTGGCATGGTGGTGCACACCTGTAACCCCTGCACTGGAGCGGCTGAGACAGGAAGATAAGTAGGAGTCTGAGCTGCATAGTGAGACCCTGTACCAAATAAATAAATAAATAATTTTTTTAAAGCCTATTTTATTTTCTACCTTTCGGCTGCTGAAAGCAAATGTACTAAAGAGTCTCTGTCAACAATCCCGGTGAACAACACAGTCACATGGGAAAAGACAAATAATTATTTCTACAAGAGACTTTGAGACTTGTTGATTTTTTTTTTAAAGAATCCCACTTTTTGAAGATCAACTGATCAAAGTACTGAGTTAAACACCTCTGATAATGTCATTTAAGATTTAGTAATTTCTCAGCCAGAGATGTAGCTCAGTGGCACACCGCTCAGCAAGCGTGAAGTCATGAGCTAGACTCCTAATACAAAAACAAAAAAGAAAAATTTAGTGATTTTTCATTTTCGATCTTGTTTCAACACTGGATTATGAAGATATAATTACATATTCACACTTTTCTGCAGATACCAACATAACATATTGCAACGTGTTAAAGCTGTACCTTGAACACCTTCTAGGAGCAGGTCAACTCCCTTCCTATAAAAATCAGAAGCTGCTTCATAGTCGTCTTCCTCTTCCTTTTTCAAGGCCAGTTTTATTAATTCCCCTGCTTTCTCCAAATAATCTCTCTTGCCAAGTTTAGGTTTTAAACTGCCAGGAAAGAGGCTACGACTCTCCCGTTCTTCTGTTTTGTTCTGTTCGCTGTCAGAAGCAACGGCCCCTAATGCCGAAGAATCCGAAGAAAGACTGAGACCAAAAGTTCTAATGGGAGAATTTCGATTGGAAGCCATTCCATCATCTAACTCAGCAAGAGAATCCGCATCGACAGTAAGAGATACCAGATCGCTGTCACTGGAGAAGCCTAGAAATGGGATCACAACAGTAAACATATTAAATTCGGCATCACCAAAGAATATGAATCACACTACTCACTTTTTATGCCATCCTATTCAATTAGGAAGGCTATAATGTACTGAAGGAAGTCAGTGTCCTGCAATTGGTTTTTGTTTCGTTCATTCACTTTTACATTGTCTCTTTGTAACTCTGGAAGATAATCTTGCTTTAATCACCAAACTAAAATTGAAGGAAAGTCTCTATCTACCCTCACCATCAAAAAGAGCCTTTGAAAGGCTGGCCAGATAGTTCAACAGATTAAAACTGGGGTTCAATACCCTGCATGCGTGCCTGCCCCTAGGCCATGTGGTGTGCACTTGTAATCCCAGTGCTAGGGAGGCTGAAAACAGGACAACCACTAGGAGTCCAATCTGTGTAGTGGGACCCTGTAGACCCTGTATTAAATACATTAAAAATAAAAAGCCTGCAGCTGTGGGTGCTGCACTGTCTCAGTCCTTGCCCCATTCCCTGCCTTCCTTTCCAGGAACCCTCAGGCATAGTCACGGCACACCAACAAAACAGCTCTTCAAGTCTGCAGTAAAAAAATGGCCTCAAAAAAAAAAGAGCCTTTGAATCAAACATAGTGGCACACACCTGTAATCTCAGCACTTGGGAGGTGAGACCATGTCTCAGAAAACTCAAAAGAAATGACGGGGCAACATTCAATGTTTGATTTGCAATTATACTACAAAGATACTCTGACAAAATCATCGTGTCACTGGAAAAAAAGGCACGAAGATTAATGGAACAGGCTATTAGATATAGACACAACTACAAACATCCTTAGTTACCTTATCTTTGACAAGGGGGCCTAACATGTTCAGAGGAAGAAGGATAGACTCTTTAACAAATGGTGCTGGAAAAAATGGTTCTCCAATGCCCCAATAATTAATTAATAATCAACCTCAACCTATCACCATCCACTAACGTCAAAGAATAAAGATGTAAACATTAAAGCAGAAACAATGAATATATGAAAAGAGATATTAGTGAACAAAACCCAAACTGCATGAGAAACACAAGCATCTGGGATCTCATGTTATTGAGAATTTTCAGCACCTCAAAAGAAATCACTAACCTAGTGAAACCCAACCCACGACTTGGGACAATATATATATATTTAATAAAGTGTCCCACTCTGCCGTTCAAAAAAAAAATGAAAAGAACCTTTACCACAAGTCTTGCAAACTGTTTACAGAAAACAACTGCCTGGACACACAGCTGCTGTAAACAGCTCTATGGTAAGAGGAGAATAAAAGCTTTGGAGTAAGCTAAAGATGGCACCTGAATCTCAGCTCCTAAAACTTAGAGTGGCCAACGACAGTCATTTCTTAATAATTTGCTTAATATGAAAGGTTTTAAATAAGGAATGCAGTTAATACATTTAAATCATGACTACAATTAGCTTTTGCTCATGTGGATTATACCTATAAATATTTACCAATATTGTACTGATTTAAGAAACACGAAGTAAAACATTAATGAGTGTTACATATTAACATAAACTGTATGAAAAATAACTATATTTGCCAACACAAAAAAAATAAAAGAAGTAGCACTCTTCCACATTTTTACAAATTATGTTAATATCTGGCTTAACAGACGAAGACTAGATTCTCATATCTGACTGGACAACATCTGTCCTATGTTATTTTAATCAAAAAAGAAGAAAATGTCACCTGGATATATAAGTGAAAAAAACAAGGATTTTTTAGCCTTTGTAGGTAACTGTGGATATTCTTTTTTGATACTACACCAAAAATTCGCAAGAAAAAAACTTCCTTAAAGCTAGATACAATATGGAATATAAAATCTTATTAATGAAATTTCTGTCTTCATTACAGCTGAGTCCAGCAGCCTACTTGTACACAGAATGGATCTATGACCCAAGCCTGAGTATGTAACACACAGGCCATTTAAAAAATACTGGCTCCCTAAGTTACACAAATCTCCCAAATGTTGACACCACATTTCATTATCACAATATCCCCCCAAAATCACATTTGCTGAAAATACCACATGTCTTATCAGAAAATTCTTACATACTGGGAAACAGTTGAACTCAAAGTGGTAGAAGTCATCCCAAATTCCTCCTTCTGTGTGGCTGAAAACTCATTGGCAACAAATACTATCAATTGTTTTCCTTAAAGTGTCTACTACCTTCAGTCACTTTCAGGAAAATAAACTGCCAAATACCCAAGTTTGAGTAACAAAAGGGTCAACTGTTTCGAGCAATATGCCGTCCATATGCCGTGCCATGAAAACAACAGGCAGTTCACCTCGGGGTTCCCACCACTGTCTCCCAGTGAGCCAGCCATCTGAGTGCAGGTCTGCAGAGCGCTTTAGGGGTTCTTCCACTTTGCCACACACAATATTAAAACAGACATGGACCCAAAGGTGGAGATTTAATGAGGTAACAGTCTTTACTGCTTTGCCAAGGTCGTTCTGAGGAAGAATTAGCACTGGCTTTGCTGCAAGCGTGGCAATGTCTGTTGCTACCATTTGGGGTCACTGCCCTGACCTCTAGAGACAGCAGCTTACTCTGACAGCTTTGCACGATGAGTGCAAAGGTCAGCAAGGCGACAATGCACCAATCTTACAAAATGGTTTCTGCTCTCCAGTCCCCCGAAAAGACCCTCAGGAGCACCCAGAGGTCTGAAAACCACACTCACACAAGCAAAGATTCACAGTCCAGGTACATAAAAACAGTCAGACACAGTTACAGGTATGAGACTGAGTCACCCTACTAACTGCCAAGTTTCTCAGGAAAGAAAATTATTTCCTCAGGGTTAAATACTAACTCAAAACTGACAGCGGATCATACTACACAATTCTATGATTGTAAGATCAGGGATCAGAACATTTTTCTGTAAGAGCCAGAGTGCAAACATACTAGGCTCTGTCAGCCACCTGGTATCTGTCACAGCCACTCAACTTTGCCTTGGAGTACAAAAGCACCCCTAAGACACTAGGTACGTGGGCAAGTATGGCTGTGCTTTAATATGACTTTACTTATAGACACTGAAACTTTAATTCCGCATCATTTTCACATTGCAATATAATATTCTCTCGGCATTTTTTTAACCACTGAGAGAACATGAAAACCACTCCTAGCACAAAGGCCATATGAAACGGATGGCTGCCAGATCTGGTCTGCCAACCTCTATGACTGCACCCAAGGTGCTTACTTCATATCAAATTGAGTAAGTTAGGACAAAAACCTGTCACTGGAAGCTAAGCTCAACTTTCCAATCAGCTTTAGACACTACTTTGGCACCCTCCCCATATGTCCTTATTTTCAGTTTTTTTCAAATTCTTCTGATAGGTTTTGAAGGTGTCACAGCAGAGAAACAGGTAGAAGGGAAAAGGGAAAGGGGGCTTTATTACAATGGGAAAGGGGCTTCATTATCTTGGAGGACTAGGAGAGAATTTGGGAAGACAAGGAATTCTCTGGACTGGAACAAAGGGAGGCCAAGGCTTTTATGGCCTTTGGCCAGGGGCGGGGCTTGAGGGGGATGTCTAGATACACCTGAGGAGCTGACTGGGGCCTTCCCTGAGGTGGCAGGAAAGGTAAAAAGAGACTGCACCCTGGGCTGAGTTGGAGAAGAAGTGGGGAGGTGGTCTCTGGGAAGATAAGCTGTTGTTTTAGGGACTTCAGCCATATTGGATGACCACCATAATAATTCAGCAATTCATACTAGGGCTAGAACCTATCACCTTTGAATCCCCATAATGAACTGATTCTCTTCCCTCAAACCAAGAGATTTCATGAACCCCACACAATCTCGACTGGGAGTCACAGGACCTGGTGAAAGAGTTTCAATTGTCTGCCTTTCAGCCTGCAGACAGTACTTCATACTCAAAATCTATTACAGCAATCTCAAAAGTTGTTCGTCCACTATTCTGAGAGGTATGGGAAACTTTTGAAGAGATTTTTAAAATATTGTATGTATTTCAATGCAACTTTGGTCCTTACAATGGCACGGTCATATAATGTAGTACACTGAAATTAACACACAATTTAGTTGGGAAAGAAAGTGCCACCTTATACAGCTAATCACAGAAGAAAGGAAGTGCCGCACTACGGATCTACGGTCTGTCCTCCAAGACCATGCCACTGTAACCTCACACTGTCTATCACGTTGTCCTGTCCCACACTATGCCTGGTTTTCACTTCTACCAAGAACAATAACACCAAAGGGCAAAAGGATAGAGTTATGTGTAGTTTTTTGGCTTTTGACCACAAAAAGCTAGGAACACAGTCATACTTCCTTTTACCTTTGCAACCCTATTTTATCAGCGAAGAGAATCATGATTAAATGAAATCATACCAGAAAAATATGAGTATCAAAGCACCTAAGGAGAAACAACATTCTATACAAAATGTTTCATTTTTAAATTCTACCTAATTTCTTCCTTTCTTTTTTGTTTGTTTGTGGTACCAGGGATCAAACTCAGGACCTCCTGCTTGCTATGTAAGCACTTATTCCAAAGAGCTATCTCCCCTGCCTCAAAAGTTTTGTGGAGTTTTTTTTGTTGTTGTTGTGGTTGTTTTGTTTTGTTTTGTTTTTTGTTTTTAATGTATTTCATACAAATTCTCACACAGATTGGACTCGTAATGACTCTTCTGTTTTCAGCCTCCTAAGAACTGGGATTACGGGTGTGTACCACCACACCAGTCTCAATCTCTGTCTCAGTGTGCCCTGGGGGAGGTACAGACACAGCAAGCTCAGGATCAAACTCCAGTCCGTGCGTTTGCCTAAGCAGGCGCTTTAGTCCACTGCACTACCTGGCCAGCTCTTCTAAATGAAGTTTTTTTTACAAGCAAACAAACAATCAAAAAATGCAAGCGGGTTAGGAAGAGGCACATTTTTGCCAAACTGGGAGAAACAAAATGAAAAAAGACTGGTTCACCTTTTTGGAGGACAATTTGGCAATGCATAGCGAAAGCACAAATATTACTTTTATCTCTAACCTGAAAATTCAGTAGGTATACCAAATTCAACCAGAGATATGCAAACAGATCTATGTACATGAATGTCCATGAAAAAAACATGAAACTTATGAGAAGGCACCAATTACTAATAAGAGGTAATCATGGCACCTTTTCACGATAAAATGTTATACAACCATTAAAAATCATACTATGGAACAGTGCTTAATGCTGAGGTATTCATGATACATCATATAAAATGTCTCAATGCAAAACACTATGTGTACCATAATTCTAAGCTTAACACAAACGTACATGGGACAAAGAAGCTACAAGTACAGGTGAAATATTAATAGTAATCTTCCCTGTTTGGTAAACTATAGGTAACTCTGTACTATAAACTTTACAACATTC
>NDGN010857123.1:0-16877 GCA_002564285.1 Tympanoctomys barrerae | reverse complement strand
CTCTCTCTCTCTCTCTCTCTCTCTCTCTCTCTCTCTCTCTCTCTCTCTGTCTGTCTCTCTCCTGACTTGACAGGGAGGAAACAGTTTTGTTCTACCACACTCCTGCCATAATGTTCTGCTTCCTCTTATGCTCCAGGTGCAAGGCTCAAGTGAACATGGACTGAAATGCCTGAAGCCATGAGTCAAAATAAACCTTTTCTCCTTTGAATTTTTTTTATCTCAGAAATGTGGTCACTGATGCAAAGGCCCCACTGAGCCAAAAGAGCACCGATGTTTTCATGTCTAGTGAGCAAAGCCATGGCTGGGCCTTCTGAGCACAGGCCTGATAATTTCACTTATGGTTGAAGTAGAACTTGCTTCTTGCTTTGGGAAACTATGGTGTCTCTTCTGCTTCTCCTGCTCCCTTTGCCCATGCAGGTTTGGGAGCTTCTAGACTGATTCTTTTGGAAGGGAAGCCTGCGTCTGCTGCAGGCTATGCTATGATGTTGGGCATTCCTTGAGAGGGGACCGGAATTTTGGAGGTTGCTTTTTCCTGGGAGGAAGGGTGGTTGAGAAAGCTAATGGAATCCCAGCAGGTTTACCCAGAAGCTGAAGGAAACCTGATCTCCTGTCACTCTGAACCTGTACACAGCTCCTTTCTGAGGTTGCATAAAGAAGGCAGAATTCGTCTTAAGCCTTTGCTGGATGTGGAACAGATGAAGAACGCCATCCAAAGCTGGATTGGACTATTAAAAGGCGAAAGATTTATACGATCTGAAGAGAAACCAGAGTATTGGACTATTAAATTATGCATGCAAACAATGAAAATTATAAAACATTGATGAGGAAACAGGAGATGACACACACAAACATTTTGGAAAGACCTTCCCTGTTCATGGATTGAGAGAATAGTGTTAACATGTCTATACCAACACTATCTACACATTCAATGCAGTCCCCATCAAAACACCAATGACATTCTTCATAGAATTAGAAAAACAATCGTAAAATTCATGTAAAACACAAAGACCTCTGAATAGTCAAAGAAATCTTGAACAAAAAGAACAAAGACAATGGTCTCACAATACCTAACTTCAGGACAAACTACAGAGCTTGGTATTGTGATCCTAGAAATAAAGCCACATATCTGTAGTCAAATGTATGTCTTTATACACAAAGACATTTAAAACATATACTGGAGAAGCCCAATATGGTGGTGCACTACTATAATGCCAGCACTTCTGGAAGCTGAGGCAGGAGGATCCAAGTTTAAGCTCAACTTTGGCAACTTAGCAGCTTAGGGGGTCTCTTTCTCAAAGTGTAAAATAAGATAAAATAATAATTACAAGGCTATGATATAACTCATTGTGAAGGCCCTGATTACCTACCCCTCCCCATATTCACACAAACATATAAACAAAAACAAAACAAAACCAAAAAACTCTTTGGAAAAAGGATGGCCTCTTCAACAAATGGTGCTTGGAAGACTGGAAATCCACATGCAGAGAACTAAAACTTGATCCCTACTCTCATTATATTAAAAAAATCAATTAAAAATGGAATAAAGACCTACTTGAAGGATTTAAAACTATGATATGAGAAGAAAATAGGAGAAACACTTCAAGAGATTGGCAGTCAATGAATTTTTGGGTAAGGCTCCAAATATACAGGAATAGAAAGCAACATTTGACAAATGAGACATCAAACTGTACAGCAAATAACAGCATAATGAAAAGAGTTGTGCCAGCTATTCATCAGACAGAAGAGGAATATCAAGAATGTACAAAGAATTAAAAATTAGAAACCAAGCATATCAATAAAAATGGGCAAATGATCTGAACAGACACTTTTCAAAAGAAGAACTCTAAATGGCCAAAAAATATTGGAGCTAGACAAGGTTATGTCTACATCTTGTTCTCTGAATAATGACTATGAAGACAACAATATACAATGTATTAAACATTGTAACTGTCCTACTAACCTATTCCAAAATTGTTTCATTGCTATTTTATCTTTTTTTTTCTTATTAAAGTGAATAAAAAAACACAAAGGAGGAGTGTGGGTGATCTGAGAAGATGTTAGAGAAGAAACAACTACAGAGAAAATATTAAAGTTTAAATGCAACATGGTAAAGAATACAGAAACCTCAGCCCAATTTATGGCTAAACTAAACAACTATATCACTTAACAATATAAAACAACGGGAAAACCACACACACACACACACACACACAACACACACACACACACACACACACACACACACACACAATGGGAGAAATATGCACCATCTCCATACCACTAGGCATCAGGGATGCGTGAATCAGAACAACAAGGAGATACTATTTCACCTCAGTTAGAACGGCTATTATTAAAAAAACAAAGAAACTCTGGTGATATTGGAGGCAGGGGGCAGAGTTCTCATCCACTGCTGGCAGGAATGTGAATCTGTATGGCTACTAGAGGGCAGAGAATGCACATTTCTCAGAACGCCAGAGCCAGATCTACCTGCTGAGGCAGCTGTCCTACTCCTGGGTAGTGGGAAACGAAATCGGCCTATCAGAGAGCCCTCGAAGCCTGAGCTCAAGGCAGCACCGTTGGCAACAGCCCCAGGGGAGCCCGCCCAGGTGTCTGTCAATAGATGGTGGGAATGTAAGTATATA
The DNA here is from genome assembly GCA_002564285.1 of Tympanoctomys barrerae. Taxonomy (NCBI): domain Eukaryota; kingdom Metazoa; phylum Chordata; class Mammalia; order Rodentia; family Octodontidae; genus Tympanoctomys; species Tympanoctomys barrerae. The sequence continues at coordinate 14,235 of NDGN010857123.1, read as the reverse complement.
TCTATCCTAACCATTTGGAATACACAGATACAAAAAAATCTGAAAGGTACAACACATACTGGGAAAAGGGAATGAACCTATTCAAATGAAGGAATTAATGAGTTGAGGAAAAGGACAGGAGAGGTAGTGAGGGAAAAAGATTATCTATGCATGTAAGCAGGAGGGTTTGGAAAACTGTACTCTGGACTTATGCTGCATTATGGAAAGAAGCAGTTAATGCTTAATTTGTTTTGTCTCCTTTTTTTCAATTCTTCAAACTTTTTCTCTTTTTAATTTCTTATATATTTCTTTCTTTTTTTTCTTCCAATTTTACATGCATGTATCTGTAATATGAACAACTAGTTGGAAGACAACACTATGCATTACAACAAATACTGTGAAATTCATGTTATTTTGTTAAGTGAAATTCTGTATCACTTATAATTTTTCTGTTTTAATACTACTTTGTACTATCTTTAAAAAATTAAAAATAATGAAAAAGAAAATATACAAAAATAAAATAAATATACCAAATATATATATATATATATATATATATATATATATATATATATATATAAAACAACAAATAGATGGTGGGTAAGGAAAGTGGGGCACAAACACAAATAAGGGTTCTTATTCTGCCGGCAGGAAATCCTGGGAACTCCTGCCATTTGCAGCAAACTAGTTGGAGCTGGAGGAGATCAGGGTAAGTGACATCCAGAGAAAGGCACAGGAAGACAAACACCACGTGGTTCTCGCATGTGTGGAAACTAAAAACAGTATTCCTGAGAGTAGAATAAGACCATGGCCTGGGAGGGAGAATGTGGAAAAAAGGAGGTTGGATTTGACAGCGCACGTTGCATGCATGTATGGAAATTGCACACGGAAGCCTGGTAATACGGACAATGTGTGTGTGTGTGTGTGTGTGTGTGTGTGTGTGTTTTGTTTGTTTTAAATGAGAGCAAGAGAGAGTTGGCAATAAGACAACCCAGATCAGCGGAAGCCTACATATCCTGCAGTTTTTCTGGCGCCCCTGGACATGTGGATGTACCCTGGATCTGCGTAGCTGTGGGTGCTGCTCCTTATGCTCACATCAACAGTGAAGCAAGGTCCAGAAGCCGGTCCATTGGTCCTGGAGTCCTATGTCTCCACTCTTCCTCTCCACCCCTCCCACCCTCCACCGAGCCCAGCAGGTTCTCCCTCCTGAGTGCAGAGCCAGAGTGACCCTCTCAGCCTCAGAGCCCTTCTAGGAAGAGAGGAACTGTTCTCTCCCACCTTGAGAGCGCCCAGGACTGCAAAGAAAGCCTAGAGGAAGGCACCATGACCAAGGACAGCGTCAGAATTCTTCAACACAGAATGAAGGAGAAAGCATGATCCAGGGCCACTTCCTCACTACTTCTTTGTCCCAGGGAATCAGGGACACAAAGAGCCACCACTTTGGTCCTGAGGCAGATGGAACTGCAAGTTGCTGCCTGCCTGGAGATGCTGAGGTCTCCTCTGTACAGAGCTCATTTTCCCTACAAAGCACCCCTTGCTCTCCAAGCTCCCCTGATTTCACATCAGATGCCCTCTCTGGAGCCCAATCACACTTTTTCAATGGGAATGAACCAGATAATGCTCTTTTACAAGAACCATGTGCAGCTGGTTGACAAGTTCAGCCACTGTGCCTCTGAGCCTCTGTGCCTCAGCCCCAGCCCCTGTGGCCCTGGCAAGGGGAGCAGCTGCAGAGGCCGAGTGGGGATGAGCTTGGGGCGGGGGGCAGAAGAAGAACGAACCGTGAGCGGTCAGGAATACTGAAGGTGAACACACAGTGAGCCAGGGTCTCATGGTCTTCTAGGGTGCTAACACTCTGGAAGTGGCTCCTGTTGTCTTCTTTTCTCTGGGTTTCATAAATGCTCTCAGAGTGCAGAGAGGGTGACTGGCAAAGTAGGAAATACTCATTCCAATACCAAAGTCATTTATGAAATGTGTGGAGTCTCTCAGTATCTAAGCAGAGCTGGATAGCCCCAAACAGGCTTAGGCATTTGTAGGATGACTGCCTGCCTGAGAAACAGAGCTGGAACTGAGGAGAGTCACTGATGGAATGGTGTATTAGTCCTATAGTGCTGTGTAACAAAAGACCCCCAACCTTAGCAGCTAAAACCAGTTAGCTCATACATTCATGTGGTCTGAAATCTGGTAGTAACTGAGCTGGGTGACTCAGGCTCAGAGTCTCCTGTGAGTCGCCCTCAAGCTGTCAGATGGGACTTGGCATCTGAAGGCTTGGCAGGGGTGGGACCCTCTTTCTTCTGGGCTCACTCATGTGACTAATGGTAGGAGGCTTTGGTTCACTGCCACCTGGGCCTCCCCACAAGGCCGCCAAAGAAATGGATGTTGGCTTCCACACGTTAGTGACCTGAGAGAGTATGAAAGCACCTGGGAGGGAAACCATGAGGTCTCTGTAATCTAACCTTGAAAGAGACATAGTGCCACTTCTGCTTTGCCACTGATCACAGAGACTAATGGTGGTGCGTGGTGGGAGGGGCCTGCACAGGGGTGCGAATACCACAAGGAAGACGTCATTGGGGTCATATTGCAGTGTGGCTGTGCTGATGGCTCAGGATCAGGTGGGAGCATCTGGGACAGGGCCCCCTTCTAGCTAACAGATATCCAGTAGGGAGATCACTGAGATGCAGAGAAAGACAAGTCCCAAGACTGAACAGAGTGTCCTTTCTCTAAACTACTATAGCCTCATGGAAATATCACGAAGGCCACCTCCTCCCTTGAATGCTATCTGGTCATCTTCTGAACTCCTGGGCCACCTCCACAAGCATGGGAAGGGGAACCCGGGGCTGTTCTGACTGTGGTTCTCTTGCACATTAATGAGCTGGTGACACAGGTGTTGTGAAGATTGGATCTGGTCACCCAAGCCTCAATATCATGAAGGAACTGACATTTTGTACCCACAACAGAGGAGCCTCCTCTCTGCCCCTGTCTCCTGCCCAGATACAGTGAGTTTCACATGAGCCATGTTGGGGACAGCAGAGGACCTGCCTTCCACAGGTCCTGAGGACCAGGCGTGGTCAGGCTAGAGAAATGGCTTTCGGCAACCTGAATGATATCTCAGAGGTCTAGCTGGTGCCCTCCTATTGCTCAAAAAAGCATGGGAGGCAAAGGTGCCAACATGCTGCGCTATGCAGAGACGACAGACGAGTCTGGTCTGATCCCCATATAGTAAGACTGCTTAGGCTAAGTCAAGAATGCCTGCTGTCCCAGCACTCTGGGAGGCTGAGGCAAGAAGCCTGCAAGTTTGAACCCAGCCTCAGGAACTGATGCAGCTTCCTTTAGAAACCGGGGGGTCAGGGCTTCCTCCTCTGGACCATGCCCTGTTGGTCAGCCCAGCACGTGGTCAGGAAGTCCAGAAGTCCAGATGTGAAACACACCAGCCCCACACTGCCATCATCATTTTGCCATACATAGTGGATCCCCTGAAGCCCATGAAAGTGAACAGTGTGACTTTAACGACACTTCCAGCTAGAGCCTTCTCCTTGGTGGAGGCTGAGCCACATGGCCCTCGCTCCTGTCGGGGTGGCTGAAGTGTATGCAACTGACAGTTCCCTGGGTCACCATGCCCATCTGCATCACCGATGGCCTGGCTGAGAAGTCTGCCTTTGGGCCTTCTGTCTTTGACATCACTGGGTTCAACAGAAGTGTCCACTGGGACTCTACAGATGCGGTCTTTAAGGTCCAATGTCAGGAAACTTCAAGAGTGCAGAAGCCTCACCACACTTCCTGGGGTAGGGAACAGCTGCGTGGTGTCCACATTCTACCCTGGGAAGTGCCCATATCAGCTTTTCCCATCACCTGTTGTCTACTTGCTGGCTTGAGTTGTGGGCAGCAGGAAGGCAGTGAGTGGAAAAGCCCGAGGTCCTGATGTGGAGAGATCCACAGATGTCAGGCATGCTGGGAGACGCAGACTAGGAAGATGAGCGAATGTGCATGACTCTAGTGACACACAAGACGCCATCCCATGTCTCCTGGGTGACTGTACTGCCTGTCGTAATGCTTAGCTGATACATCCACTGTCCCTAGGGCAAAGAAGCGAAAAAGGCAGGTACCCTGCCCTTGGGGTCCCTGCTCCCCCTAGGCAGAATGTACCCAGGACCATATCTACACTTCCTCTGCACCCCAAGGCTCTAGTCCCATGAGCTTCCTTTGTATCTTAGGGAAGCAATCGTGCCCTACCCCTACTCTATATTAAAAATGTTTCTTTCATTCTGAATCCATCCTCATCTCATAGATTTTCTTTGGAAAATTCTGGAAACCTCAAGCTGCCAGCGATCAGTGCAGTTCCTCCAGTTTCCATTGAAGTCCTTGGCCAATGTGTTTCTGGTACTCACGAAAACCAAAGCTGGGCGTACACGTGAGAACCAAATGAACCAGTGCTGTGCTCCTGGCCCTGCTAAGGGCGATCAGTCACAGGAGCCCGGCACTATGTACTGCACTTAGACCCAGGAGCTCCGTGAACCACAGGCAGAAATCACCCCCACAAGATGGACTGTTGGTCAGAAAGGTTTATGCAATGCAAGAGAAAGGAAGGCGGGTCTTTGGTGCTTTGAATGACAAAACAGGAAACTGGATTTAACATCTTAAGCCAGTATCACCAATCAGCAGATCAAGATGTGAAAATACATGGAAAATAAATATGAAAAAGCTTTTAGGACAACACTGCCAAAAAATTAACCATCGAAGCAATGGTACCCATTGGTAGCCAGCCTCTGCTCTGCGCTGGGTACTGAGCAGGCCGGAAGCGCATGTCCAGGCAATTGAAGGCCTGGGTGTGTCTCTGGGCCAATCTGCTTCCCTGGGGTGGTAGCTTTGGATAGACCCTCCCTGTCCTGAGCTGGATGCAGCCACAGGATCTGGCCTCCTTGCTATGGGAATGAACTTCAGTCTAACCATGGCGCTTGTCCACTTTCAGGCTTCCCTGTCCAGCCCCGGAGAGAGCAAGAGGAAGAAGCCAAGAAGGTGACCCACTGAGGTTGGGGTGGAATTCGAGGACCCAGAGGAAGATGAAGGGGACCCATGGAGAGTTTATGTCATAAGTAATGCAGGACAGAGAGGGAAGTGGCAATGTCAGAACTGGGTCTTGGCCGAGACAACGCATGAACTGCACTTCACAGTGTACATCCTCAGAGCAATTCACACGCATCCCAGCCAGGACAGATGCTGCTCCTTGCCCAGGCCAGTTGTCATCACTGTAATTCATAGCTGGAGGCTTCAGATAATATCAAATCACTGAACACAAGGGGCAGGTTAGGCAGTATGGGAAGATCAATGAAAACCCATTGATCAAAGTAACTGAAAATGTCTTGATCGAGAACTTATAATGACATTGGCAACATTTACAATATGTCATATATTCTAATGACTGGGTAAGATAATATGGGATGCTGTGTACTCCTACAGTAGTTCCCAGATGGCAAGGAACAACTTCACCTAGGTTACACTTTGTGGGTTCTCTTTATGCTTGTTGCCCCCGCTTGGGCTCCATCACCACCGCGGGCTCCAGTGCCTTCTGTCCTTTCTGCTTCTGCAGGCGTGTACATCCTTCAACGCCTGCCCTAATCCTGAAGCTAACAGATGCTCCCACCTGCAGGATCCTGCCTGTCTGGAGGCTCCCTGTGTGTCTTCCTTGCCCGCTTAGCACAACACGCTCCAGCGTGTGTTTTCTGCTGCACTCTTTCTCTCCAATTAAATTCCCAACATCTGACCACTGTCCTGTCTTTTATGCAGCGGCCCCTCCCCAAAGCACCTGTGCTCTCAACATCACCAGTGTTAAGAGGGTACAAGAAGCCCAAGGCAGTATATGACAGGCCTGGTCCCCAGATTGGTGCCCTGGGAGAAGCTTTTCAGAGGTGGGGCCTAGGGAGATGTCCTGAGCCACTGGGGCTGCTCTTAGGGGGACAGTGGGAATCCGCCTCTTTCTCCCTGTCACCTGGCATGCATAAGGCAAGCAACATTCCCTGTTGTGATGGACCGCCTTACCAGGCCCCAGTGTAAACACTGGCCCACCATGGGCTGGACCCTCTGCAACTCTGAGCCAAAACAAACTTTTTTCCTTTTAAATTGGTTATCTCAGGTAGTTTGTTACAGCAATGGAAAAACTAACTAATATGACAACAGAAAATAAGGCCTACTGACAACGGATTGTCTTATAGAAAAGGATGTCACATTATGATCCATATTTTTTTGCATGACTTTTGTCTCAGTTACTTTTCTCTCAGTGCTGGGACAAAATATCTGACACCCAAAATCAAGGAAGGAAAGGTTTATTTAGCTCACAGTTTGTGGACATTTCAGCCCATAATTAGCTGGCTCCAAGACAGAGCAGCTCATGGGAGAAGGAAGCAGCTCAAGGTGGCAAAAAAACAGCAAGAGCAAAGGGAGGAGCACAGCAGCACTGAGGCAAGCCTCTCTTCCTTCCTTACACTGCACTCAGGCTATCCATCCCAGGGGGACGTAGTGCTCATAGCATAATCCAACAGCTTTGGATGACAGCTAGACAGAAACCACAACAACTTGTAAAGTCTCACAGAATTGGGCAGGACAGACAAGGGCCATTAACTATGAGACCCTTCATTTTACTTTACATGAGAAAGTAAGAGTGCAGAGAGGCTAGCTCTGCCCTGAAGGCCACACAGCATGAGACCCCAAGGCTCGTGCTTCCTGGCCTAGCCTTCTCACTGCACCGAGGCACAGCCAGTGGGACAAGCTCAAGTCTGCACAGCCCCTGCCAGCGTGGGACTCCAGGAAGCGGGTGGAAAGATACAACACGCTAACGTTTGATGGCTTCTACTGCTACACACATCACGAAGGAATCAGAGAGCGTGTGGTTATTTTCCCAGCAAAATTCCTTTTTGCTAAGGCAATAGCCAAAGCTTTAACAATTTCAAAATTAAAATCCATCGCAGATAAAAGATAACCAGCCATCTCCCCCGAGATCCAAGCATCTCTATTCATTGTGAACTCCAGCCAACTAGTTTGGAATTTCTTATGAAGAGTTTTATGCCTTCTCTTAAAGAGGTTGTTTTTGATTTATGCTGATCATCTCTGACAGCCAGCATTTCTCTTAATAATAATCATAAATAAGAGAGACAAGGTCACCTAGCCTGAAATGAGCTCTTCTTCCCTGTGATATCCATCACGGAGCCTTGGGTCTGCAGCGGCTGATCTGAAAGGTCTAAAGCTCTCGGCGCTCCCTCCTAAATCCCTCTCTAGCACCTGCCCTGGCATTTTTATCTCACACCATTTTCCTCTGATAGCCCTGCTGCCAAAGAGACACGAGAGGACCATCGTGAGGAAAGGATTCATCCCTGAGCAAGGACACAGGCGGAGCCTGCTGCTCGCTGTCTGTGAATTATTGTATGCCCTTTCTTCTTTATTCATTCTATTAGCCAAGCCAATACGTAAAGGCTTAAAAAGAGAGTCAAAGATAGTAAGAACAAAAGAGATGAGTAGACTTAAAGTGCTAAATAAATTAGAGGCTGTGATTATTCTGTAACACAAAAACACGTGGCTATGCAACCAATGTCCTTTCCACGCAGGCTGTAATGACAGGGTCACCAGGCAAATCCTGGGAAAGCCAGGACATATTTCTTTGCCCAAAAAGACTCTGGCTGAACAAGCTTTGTAACAACTTGTTACAGGTAGTATCACATTTCCGAGCCCTTGGCCCTGACCACAGGACACAGCAGCAGTTATGTGACACCGAGAAGCCTGACACTCTTGTCCCATGTGAGCTTCTGGACCACAGACTGCTGCAGAGACTGGGGGTGAGCTGGGTACAGCCTGAGATGTCAGAGACTGAAACGCACCGCCAGGAGAGAAAGACATCAAGTGCTGACAGTCATAATGGTCCTGACATGCCCAGAATGTGACAACCTCACAGCCATGTTTGGGACCTGTGATGGGGTGGGTAGATGGGGCTGTCTACAGCATGACATCCGGGATGTAAAATGCACAGCTGTAGAGGCCCTGAAGGTCAATTTCCTTGATTTGAGAAAGATGAATGGTTTATGGTGTGCACTGGTCATGGCCCTTGTATTGGGGCCAGAACACTGCAGCTCTCATGGTCAGGATTGGTAGGAATCAGGCAAGAGAACCCCATAATCGACCGGAAATCTCCAGTGGGGCAGTTACTGCAGAGGTTGCTGGGAGGGTGGGGTGGGGAGGCCCCACTGCTGGGCATCGCTGTAGGTTGCAATCCCGTGTGCTGGTAGCCTGGATATTCTCAGGGCAGGAGCTTCTGAGAGCTCTGGGAGGGCCTGGAGTTCTGCAGAGGCATGGAGGAGGCCAGGGCCCCATCACCCTGCCTTCAGCCAAGGCACACAGGGGCTTGGATAAGATTCTGATTCATTAAAAAAATAAAATGCATGAGCTGAGGATGGAGCCGGGGCCATTTGTTTACACTGATCTTAGCCAAAAAGGCTGAGAAGCAACAGGGGAAAAGTTGTTTAGAAGCTACTTAAGAACAGAAAAAATTCCGCACAAAATCCTCACGTAGCTTAGGTTGTTTTGGTGCCTTTTGCCTCTGTCTCGGCTTCTTCCTCTGCTTCTGTCCTGGGCCTCGCCTACCCTATGGGCACCTCAGTCCTCTTTTCCTTCCCCATCATCCTCCAGTCATGTGCCCCTTAAACTCCACTGAACAAGCAAGGGGTACTCTACACAAGTTCTCCAGGAGCACACTGTCTAAACAGCACATGGTAGAGATGACAAAGCCCCCTCTAAAAGTAAGTGCGCCACCACGGTGGGTCTATGCCGTGGCCTCCTAGTCCTACAGCTGGTGCACAGGCAGGCTGTTTGTCAGCGTGGGGCAAAGGACAGCCTCCCCCATTGCACTTTCATGGGACAATGTGAACTCCATGCTATGTCTTGAGAGAAGCCCTCTGGGGCTGGGAGGCCACCACCCCACATCTGGGCTTCTGCAGCCACCAGGCCACGCAGGTTGGTGCCCTGGCTTTTAATGCCAGTAGCCGTGGTCCTAGTGTAGGTAAAGCCAATGCCTGGCCACCGGGGGAACAGGACCAATGAGGAGGAGCTCAGCTCCCTCCCTACAGCCAGCAAGTGTGGAGCAGACTCCTGGCCACTCCAGGCCCCACTCTTTTGACCTGGTAGTTGTGTCCCTAGTCACAGCCTGCAACAAGGCAGGCTGCTGAGAAAGCCAGACCAGGTCTGACTGTTCCTGAGGCTGGACGCTCCCTCACACATGTCCAGGCAGGTGTCTCCTCCTGGCGGCCCCCCACACCTACCTGAATTGGACCTTTTCTTTGGGGTTTTGAGGCTCCGGCACCTTCCACCCACTGAGCTGCTGTTCTCACTCATGGAGTCCTGTGCCGAGGATGCACTGCCTGTGGCCTCGCTGTCCCGCATCATGCTCTCATAGCCACTGCTGCCACCGCTGTGGTAGAACAGAGCTGTCTTGCCCATGGCTGGTGGCAGCTCCCCGCTCAGCACACTGCTATTGTCGCTGCCGTGGCCGCTGCTGCAGCGGTGTGGCCTCCTGGGTGGGGTGATCTTGCTGTAGGGCGAGGGCAGCAGGTGCGTGGTGGCTGCTGGCCGGTCCTCCCCACGCTCCTCAGCCTGTGGGCCCTGTGCACCCACGGTGCCCTGCAGCAGCTCTGAGATGCGCCCATTGACTGCACGCAGCGGCAGCTTGGAACCCAGGCCTGAGCTGCGGTTCCTGCTGAGGGACTGGGTGGACCAGGACATGTGCTTCCCACTGGGCGGCACGTTGGAGCTCTGGCCCACCGACTGCGGCAGAGACTTGGTGGAGAAGCTGAGCGTCTTGGTGGTGGAGGTGGACAGGCTGCGTGCCTTGGGGCTGGCCAGGAGCAGCTTGCTCACGGCTGAGATCTTGGACTGGCTGGCCTTGGGCGAGGCCCCAGTGGACTGCATAGTACCGTAGCTGGGTGGCGAGGCCCCAGTGCCGCGGCTCAGACTCCGCCCTGTGCGGGGCATGGTGCTGTCCTTGCCCGCGTGCATCCGGGCACTCATGGAGGACAGGCTCTCGGCCCTCTCTAGCGACAGGCACTCATAGTGGCTGACTGTTGCCCTGCCAAGCGAGTTGGTCCTGCTGGCCAGCTGCTCCAGCTTGGCACTGAAGAGCTTGCTGCTGCTGCTGTTGCTGCTGCTACTAGCATCCTTCATCTTGTTGCCTGGCTCTTCAGGGAAGCTGGCCAAGAAAGTGGATGGCTGGTTCGAGGGGCTGTTGGTGCTGGCACTATGCTGGGGGCTGGCCCGGTTCTTCTGGTCCAAGCTGGACTTGCGGATGGGGGGCAGAGGTGGAGTCCCTTTGGGCCGAGCCAGGACACAGTGCTTGGGAGAAGCCACCTTCCTCTCCAGGGTTGCCTTGGAGGATGGGGCACCAAAGCCGCTGGAGTCAGCTGCACAGCTGTAGAAGAGGCTGTCGGGCTCCTCCTGCCTGCTGGCCTTCTGAAACGCCCTCGGGAGACTGCTGGACTTCAGGCTTTTGTTGGAATGCACTGGGCTCTGGGCACCCAAGCCAGGTAGCACCATCTCACAGCCATCTACCACCCTCCTGAAGTTGTCAGTCACGGGCGAGGCAGATACCTCCCCACTGCTGCTGCTGAGCCTGTCGCCTGGGCTGGGGTTCTTCTCTGCTTCCTGATCTGCTCTGGCTTCAGGTTTCATGGGGCCTGTGGTCGTGTCACACCGAGCCCCTTCCTCACTGGGATACGCATTTTCACTTTTCACTTCTTCTTCACGTTTTAGCCAAGGGTCCTCAAATTTCATCTCTTTCTTGGTACTAGCTTCCTTATTTTCTTGGGACTGTGTGGCTTTGGGGGCTACTTTGGGGGTGGCAGTGGCTGTTTCGGGCTCCTGGACATTGCGGGGGCTCATGGCAATGCAGGGGTACACTGTGATGTTGGTTTTCATGGGGATGTAGCCCTCACAACTGCTCAGATTGGCTGTGTTGGAGATCGTGACCATGGCCTTGCCCAGGGTCGATATTTTGCAGCCTTTGATGGGAGTGGCCTTGTTGAAAGGGTCATCAGCCACATCTGACAGGATGAGTAGGTTGTCAGGGCCGGCCTTGGGCTTCTCTCTGCATACCACGGTGGTATTCTGGATGCTGCCCACAAACTCTGAGGCAGGGGGATCTGCCATGGCCTCCCCATGCCCAAAACAGGTCTGGGCTATAAAACTGTGGCACGACTGCTCGCCGTCACTGCCTGCGCTCATTTCGCTCAGCCAGGAGCTGATGGAGGAGCGCCTGCTGCCGGACTCCCGGGCCTTCTCCTCCAGGCTCAGCTTTGGGAGAGGCAGGAACTGCGTGATGCTCACCTCTGAGACAGGCGCCATGCTGGAGTAGCACTCCAGGTCTTCGCTGATGCTGCTGATGATGCTGACAGGCCGGGAGCCCGAGGCCAGGGCCTGCACGGAGCAGTCGCTGTTGAAGCTGATGATGCTGGTGGGGCGGCCACTGTCCAGGACCCCGCTGATGGTCAGCTCCTCCACCAGGGTGAACACTAGCTCGTCCTCACCATTCAGCTCCAGCGGCTGCTGCACAGTCACCATCGTGGTGCTCAGGATCTCACTTCTGGAGTCCGGCGAGGGTGATGCCGGGAGCGCATCCTCAGCAGATGTCTCCACAAAGCCCTCACTCCCTACCGACATGGATTTCTTTAATACCTGGGGGCTCATTCCCACTGGTGGGGTGCGGACCTCAGGCTGCTGCAGGGACTCACTGGAGACCATGCTGGAGTCCTTGCTCAAGGGTGGCAGTGGGGTGGAGGATGGCAACACCCCCTTCTGGGTGTAGACTTTGCACCTCTGTGAAGGAGAGCTGGGGGGCTTATACTCTGAGGTCTTGGACAGGCTGGCAACACCCAGCCGTGGGGAGCCCATGGGCCTTGGCTTGCCTTCCACAAAGCCACAGGAGTTGAGGCTCTCGCGGCTGCTCTGGAGGCTGGGGCTCTGCGTGAGCTGGGAAGTGCTGTGCTGGCTGCTGCTGCCTGGGATGCTTCGAGGCGAGGCCGGGGCAGGGCTGCTGCTGCGGGCTGCAGCAAGCACCGGAGAGCGGTCCCGCTGTACCTTGGAGGCCCGGGGCTCCGAGGTGTCCAGGTCGGCCAGCTGGCTGTCCAACCCGTTGTCTTCCTTATCGGACTCAGACAGTGGGTGAGTCCCAGCTGCTTGGCTTAACAGGGGGCATCTGCTGGTCTGTTCTGCCCCAAACTGGACAGGCAGCTCTTCAAAAGGGAACTTACTGGGCTCTTCGCTGCCGTCGATGCAGTCCAGTCTCTCCTGCAGCTCGGCGAACGTGTTGCACTTCAGGCAGTCCCGCTCCGCTTTGCTGGCCGTAGCCTCTCCTGCCTCGGCAGGCCGGCTGTCACCCCTGCTCTTCTGCAGGGCTGGCACAATGGGCACAAAGTCTGGGGGCCCCTCATTGTCGGTGAGCTCCTTGTCCGAGAGGGCTGTGCCGTTGGGTCCGATGTAGATGACTGTGTCACAGGACTGCTCGCTGCTGGAGGAGTAGTCGGGGTCGCTGGACAGGTGAGCGATGGGGAAGTCGGGCTCCACCGTGGCCCTGGTGTGGAAGGGTCTCAGCTGCGTGGGCCTGCGCATTCTGCCTTCTTCGCAGGAGCTTTCTCCGCCAGAGGAGCTGGACGTGTACTGTGAGAGAGAGAGAGAGAGGACAGTTACTGTGGTGGCGTTGCAGGCAGCCCTCCCACACAGCAAGGGCACAAGTCACTGAAGGTCACCCTGTTGGGCAACCCTACACAGGGCCCACTAATCAGTGTGGACTCAGAGGTCGCTCAGGAGAGGGGGTGACCAGGGCAGGCCATGTGTGACCCCCTCAAGGCTGTTCCTATGTCACAGAACACTGCCTGCAAAGCCCTGTTCTATACCAAAACAGAAAAAAAGTACCCAAAAGAGAAGGAAAAATAATAAAAGAGCCCCAGTATTACCACTTAGACCTGGATTTGGGCAGCTACAACCACTCTGGTCTTGTCCAACATTCTCACCACGCTACCAATGCCAGAGGAGACAAGTACACTGCTAGCTAGCACACTCAGTGTCCATCCGAAAGCACTGAACTCACAGGACAAGCCTTCCAGGCAGAAAGTGACTCTAGGGCATGCAGGGGAAAGCCAGACTGTGCGAGCCAGGAGTTAAAAACCTCCCTGTGGTCAAGCTGTTGGAGAAGGCTCTCTGCATCTACCTGTGACGCGGGTGGGCCAGGGGTCGAAAGATGTGTATGGTCCAGCCTGCCAACATTTTTCATCCCAAAGTAGCAACCCATCTGCATCGTGTAAAGCACACGAAGTGCTTCTTGCCAGGGCTGCGCTGGCTGATCAGGAATAGCAGCGGCCACAAGGAAGGGACCCGTCAGTGGGGACACCTCCTCACCCCCAGGATGCAGTGACTCCATCCTTGCACACGTCCTGTGCTCAGGGAGCAGCAAGATCGACTTGGCCTCATGACTTAGTCCCAGGGCAGGCCTCCTGCGGCACCCCTGCCAGCCCCTTACCTTTGTCTTCTTTTTCTTCATCCTTAAGACCCTCGATGCAATCTGGAGGGTGGACAGGGTTTCTGCATAGCTCCCGGCCGCGGCGGAGATGTGAGCGATCATGGTGGTGCGACAGTTCACGTTCCCCAGAGACTCGCGAAGCAGCATGGTGAGCTTGCTCTCTCTGCCAAACAAAGTGAATTAGGGCTGCATTAGCGGACCATGCTTCACGCTGGCTGTCAGGGTGGGACTTCAGGTCTGTCCGTGGTGATTTTGTTGTGGGTGTTGGGGTTCCCCCCACCTTTTTTAATGGAATACTACTTAGCATTGTTTTCCAGCACGGAGCTATTTGTCGTTGGCAGCTGAGCAAGTGCTCCAACGATGGAATTCATGCAAGCACCTCCCCTGGCACTTGCGTGCTGGCCGTGATGGGACATTCCCGTGTGACTGTGTGTGCATTTGATGCCACACATCATGAGGCTAGGGGACAGAAATGAGAAGACGGGATCAGGAGAAAATGGCTTTGTGGCCGGTGGCTCAGCCTGCTACCCCCACACCAGTCCTTTGCTGCAAGTCTGCACACAGGCAGCGCCCGCAATGACAAGCAGTCTGCCAGCTGTGACCGGTACCAAAGACCTTTGAGTGCACAAGACAATCAAGGATTTTTTTTTAGGTTTTATTTTTTTTCTTCAGAATTTTATTGATAAACAAATAGCAATTAGACAGTTTCAAATCAAATC
>NDGN010855835.1:0-11458 GCA_002564285.1 Tympanoctomys barrerae | reverse complement strand
AAAAAAAAAAAAAAACCAAAAAAAAAAAGAACAGGGCATTCCAAGGACGCAGACCTAAGTTGGGACCAGGCAGGGAAGCCAGTTTCCTCGTGAGAGGGCCACATCCAACCCCTCCTGTCAGTTCAAGATTTCTTTCTTTCTTTTTTTTTTTCCTGGTACTGGAGATTAAACCAGTACCTGCACAACCTGGGCTCCATTTTAACTTGTTATTTAATTTTGAGACAGGGTCTTCCTGTGTCACTAAGCTGTCCAGACTAGGCTCAAACCCGTGATCCTCCTGCCTCATCCCTGGAGTGCTGGGATTGCTGGAGCGGGAGCACACAGCTACGCCCAGGGGCCCTCTGACACGTCAGCGTCCTCGTCTACCTGAGCGTCCTGGCACTTGGGTCTGCTTGAGTTTTCGGGCTCTTACCTATGACCTGACCCGGCCAGCTCCTGCTTTTACTCTGACCTTACCTTGCCGCATGGTGTCACCGACCACTTCCTGGCCCCACGGTGACTATGCAGGGAGGGCCTTGATCCCTGGCCGCTTTACCCGGGTCCCTTACTGCACATGAGCAGCACAGAGGAGCCCTGACACCAGGGGAGGGCCCACGGTAAGTCTGACGCAAGTATCCCAGATCTGTGTGTACGGTCTTTGGGTCATTCAGTCGAAATAACACCACTTCTGTCTTCTATGTGGAATCAGAAAGTAGCTTAGATTGCAGGGACATTTAGCTAGCTGAGAATAGAGTCCTTCAAGGAACTCTCTATGCTTTTTGTGATGTTCGAAGCTCTACTCCCCTTTAATTTTTAGACCTTAGCTTTGTATTCCTATAAATTCAAACAAAAAAGATAAAACCAACCTTTTAAAAAATTAAGATTATTGATACATTTTAAATATACATAGTAGCCACATTCATCATAGGTAAATTTGTAACAGTATATTCCATATCTTGATTCTTCTTTAAAATCAACCTTTCTATAATGGAAATTTCCATTCAAAATAAGTAGGTCAAGCAGGTTATCACGAGTCTCTGTTATCTTACCATTTAAAAAGAGCAACTGCTTGTTAAAAAGCACTGACCTCTGGCTTTTGAAGAAGAAATGAAACCTTCTTTTCTGTTGACTTTTTTATGTCCTACTTGACAAGGCATCTTTGATATGTGTCTCGCGATGAGGAAAGTATTGTTTGGAAAGTTTTCCGTGGGTCACTCTGCACCCATAAAGCACAACGTGATCACCCTCAGGAGGCAGTTCCTCTGAATAAAATACCACCAAGTCCTACAATGGGGGATTTGTGGGCCCCCAACAGAACATATCTTAGGACGTAGGTGTTCCACTGCAGTGTGAAGAAGAAAGCCACATAAACCCACAATTTCAAACTAAAAATAAATCAGCAAGAACTTTGTTAAGCATGGCTTGTACAAGAGAAAGATAATCTTCTGATTTTAATCTCTACTGATCAGGTTCTTACTAGATTATAGTGTTTTATTCAAGGGATTCATAACACACAAAAGATGGGAAAGAGATGCGTGGGTGAACTTGAATGACCTTTCCCAGCAGCCTTTTCTCTGAAATGCTAACATGACATAAAAAAAGGGACAAATGACAGGG
The DNA here is from genome assembly GCA_002564285.1 of Tympanoctomys barrerae. NCBI lineage: Eukaryota > Metazoa > Chordata > Mammalia > Rodentia > Octodontidae > Tympanoctomys > Tympanoctomys barrerae. The sequence continues at coordinate 9,862 of NDGN010855835.1, read as the reverse complement.
AGGAAGCAAGCAAGTAGAGCAGGTCAGAAAACAGACGAAGAGAAAAGTGAAGGCAACAGCAGCACTAAAGAGACGATGGAGAGGAGGTGGGGAGGAAGAGGGGAAGGAAGAAGGATAAGGGGGGAAAGGAGGGGAGGGGAGGGAGGCAGAGGAAAGGGAAGGCGAAAGCTGAGCTTTATTTGATGGACAAACTCCTCTGAACACAGGAAGAAAAAGACTAATTTTAACAAGGATCATAGGAGGAAGAAAATTTCTGACATGAAAATTGAACATAAAGAAGTTATGAAATCTTCTTTCATAAAGTACAGAAAACATATGGAAAAGTAAAAAGTGATAATTTTTTTTTTTTGAGACAAGGTCTCACTCTAATTCAGGCTGTCCTTAAACTCATTATGTAGTCCAGACCAGCCTCAAACTGCTGGGGATACTCCAGCCTCAGCCTCCCAAGTGCTGGGATTACAGGTGTGCACTACCACACCTGGCACAAAGGGCTAACTTCTGAAGGGTCTTCTGAAGTGACAAGAGTTTAGACCAAGCATTGTATCCTATAATCCCAGCACCCTAAGAAGCCACAGCAGGAAGATCACAAATTCTAGTCCAAACTGGGTAACTCAGCAACTTAACACTATCCTACCTCACGCTATAACAGCACAACACAACACATTTTAAAGGACCATGCTTGGTGGTCCTTAGCTTAGTGTGAAGGCCCTGTGTTCAATGCCAAGTATCACAACCCATCAAAAAGAACTTACAGCATACAAAGACCAAAAAAATGTTGAATCGGGGCGTGACAAGAGATGCAAGCTTTGCACAGCGCCAGTCCTGCAGCCAGTGAGACTTATCTAGTCCAACAAGACACGCCCCTATGTCTTTTAGGAACAAATGTTAATACGTGGATAGGACTGAGAACAGCAGATGAATATGAAAATATGTGAAGATTTTATAGACACACTTTAGGACAATCAAAAATATTTCATCACATTTAGAGCACAATAGCCAATAATTGTACAAAACCTAGCGCAGAATCAGCGCTCCCTGGAGTGGAGAAGCCAGGAAGAGAGGGCTGCCGTTTATGGACGCCTGCCCGGGCCGAGAGGCTCACCACTGCCTGATACAGTGGCGACTACTTAGAAGGACCTTCTCCTCTAATTTCGTAACAACTGCACATGGCTGATACTCTTTTAAAGAAATTAAATAACTTGACCAAAGTTACATGCTAAACTGCCATGCCAGGGTTTGAGCAGAAGTGGCCCACGGCAGAGCCGGAGCTATCAGCCTACCACCAGTGCTGTGTTGCACACTGCCCAGCAACCCTCTTATTCCATACCTGCAGCGATGGGGCTGAGGCTCAGAGACCACCACTGCATGGGGAGGATGGAACCGGGGTCTGATGCAGGCGCGATCCACAGCCACAGAGCCCACAGCCTACCCATTCAACGATCCACCAGAATGTCTACTCTGCGCACGCCAGGAGACACAAAGGGAAGTCAAGAGGGCTAAGGCCACCCCCTCTTTCAGCTCTCATCTGGAGGAAGGGTCCACTCCAAGTTCAAGCCAGGCCAGGTGCAAGGCGACTAGGGCCGTGACGTCAGACCCTGGCCCAGGCCTGCTGAGCTCCCATCCGCATCTCCGCGAGGGTGCCGAGTGTTTCACACCAGCAGCTACGTGCCTGTGAGCAACACGCGCACACAAAAGCCAGGAGAGGCGGCTGTGGGAGTTAAAGCAGGCTAAGCAAATGGTCAGCGCCCAGACCACAAGCGGATGCGGGGTGAGAAGCTCAGTGTTATCTCCACATACAGATTTCTAGGCTTGGAACCCCAAATCAGGTCATGAAATAAAACAATCAAACTGGAGTAACAGTTTTGGGTTTTGGCCAAGTGGAACAGAACCCGAGGCCTCCACCCTGAGCTATGCAGCCTGCCAGGTCTTTTGATTTTTTGAGACAGGGTCTTGCTAAGTTGCTCAGGCTGGGTTTGAACTTGTGACCCCCCTAACCTCAACCTCCCAGAGCAATGAAACTATATCCATCCACCAGCAGGCCCTACCTAATGACAGGTATTTCAAGGGCCAAATAGCTCTACTCTATTTTTAACTAAACTGAAAAAATGATTTTCACTGCATCTGATTTTCACTGGTAGGGAATCTCCCGGAGTTATGGATGCCAGGTGACAGGAAATCGACGCTGTTTTTCTGTTTCTCCAACCTCCTCAGCAGAAGTACCAGTACCCTTAAAGCTCATTCTTTGGGAAGGGGTGGTTCTTCAGAGCCATACAGCTGAGCCTACCTTCGCCCCACAAGTGGGAGAGCTGTGACGACAGCGTGAGGGGGCCACACCCCACAGCAGCCTCCAGCAAGATCAGCGGGGAGCGTTTCCGGTGTGTGGTCACCTTTACCAGCCTCACGCTGTCCTAATTGTGTTGTCCCCGAGCCAGTAAGGAAGCAATATTGGCCAGCTATGTCAGTGAGGGAGGGACCATGAGGTAGGGAAGGAAAGGCACCGCTGTGCACAGCATCTGCAACGCGGCCTCAGCGCCCGCCCACCACCGCGCAGCCCCCTCCATCCCGCCCGCTGGCCTGGTCAGTCTCTGGGAGCGTCTGGAGAGGAAGCGCACCCGTGCACCTCCTGCAGTGGCAGCACCTCCGCAGTGTCGCATCAGCCTCAGCAATGGAGCTTCGCACACTCGAGTCTGAATTCTGTTGTGGGCGACTCACTTCAAGTCCCTCCAGACTGCGCTGCGCTGAGACTGAAGTTTTGTTATAAAACCACGACACCTTACTTGTCACCGCCAGTCAGCAGGGCCACAGTACCCTGCAGGGGCCCAAAGCACAGGGTGGCAGGGCACCCGGAAGGCCTGGCTCTTAGCCATTCCAAGTACCCCAATCCACACACAAGGGTTTAGACAGACCCGCCTGTGCCCACAGGCATGTTCTTTCTCCCCTTAGCCTCCTTAATTATAAATGTTAAAATGTCCCCTCATTTCCAGTACACCTGCTCTCCACGATGGCAAAGCACGTGACAAGACATGGTCGGCATTATTCATCGTGACTCAAAACCTGGTGGAAGAAAACCTGAACCAAGTCACAAGAAAGTCCACCTCAGCCCATCGGCAGCACGTGCATGACAATGAGGGGGCTGTCTGTGTGCAGGACTTCTCTTCACTGAAGGCAGGAAGAAGGAACTTTCGAGAGTATCAGCATGACAGGGTTCTTGACCAGACACTGTGCCATGTGGAGCAGACCCCGTCTGACCCAACTTCTACGACGCTGGCCGGTGCGTGGGCTCGTTCTCAAGCTCTCTGCCCGCCTCCCGCCGGCCCTCCCAGGTCACAGCAATGTGTCGCACTGGTATACGTAGGGCACAGAGCTCCCGCTCGGGCTGGGGGCGGCACAGCGTCCGTGTCACATCTCGGTCGTTCCTACCCCTTCTCTCCCTGTCCCCAACACCCTTCTCCTCTCCACAGCCTCCCGTTCCACTCCCTAACAAGGCTCTGTTTTAGTCTGATTATATTTCAGGACTCTTGGGAAATCACAGTATTTCACCTTCTGTCACTGTCTTAATTCACTTCAGTATTATGTGCTCACAACTCGTTCTACAAATGTCTCAAATTTAGCGTTCTTTGTGACCGAGTAGTCTTCGAGTGTGTAAGAACACACCTCCTTACCCACCCACCGGCCGAGCTGCATGGAGGTCCTCCCCAGACTCAGCTACTGTGAGCTGGGCACCACTGTGGTAGGACAACGCTAGCTCTTTTTTTTCCTGTATTTAGTACAGATCTACGGGGTCTCACGACGCAAATCACACTCACGGTGATCCTATTTTCAGCCTCCCAAGCTCTGGGATTATAGGTGCGCCACCACGTCCAGTCTGACACCTCTAGCTCTTTCAGGAAGATACCCAGGACAGGCAGAGCTTGCCATTTTTAGGTGTCTGAGGACGCCCCACACTGCTCCCCACAGTGCAGGCCAGCTGTTTTTCCCCACCATCCCAGCCGCATTTGCCGCTTCCCAAGCCTCGCTGCTCACTGAGGGAAGATGGAATCTTGGTGGCATTCTGACTTGCGTTTCTCTAAACAGCCAAAGATGCTGAACATTTTTTTTCAGTTCTTCAGAGAAATACCTTGTCATTTCAACTTGCCATTTTTTCATCAGGTCTTCTGGGGGGGGGCGGCTTTTTATTTTTAGTTCTTTATGTATTCAAGATATTGATCCTCTGAGGAGGAGATGGAAAAAACTGCTTCCATTCTGTAGGCTGTCTCTTCTGTTTTCTCTGCTGTGTGTGTGGCACTGCTAGTGTTTACCGAATAGTCCTGGAAACCCCACTGTCTTCTCCCAAGCCTCAGCTTCCTGCTCAACAGCCACATAAGCCCACCGAAAAACCACAAAGTTAGAGAATGCCCCAAATAACTGAAAGAAATTCGTCTGGCTTTACTTTCACAGTGCTGGAAACACAGCCCCACGAGTCGCGAGGACGCACCAAAGTTGAATCTAACGGCAAGCGCTCCCAAGCCAGCCCCTCTTCCTTCCTTCTTTCCTTCCTTGCTTTCGTCCTCCCTCCCTCCCTTCCTTCTTCCTCCTTTGCTTTTTTTTTTTTTCTTTTTTTCTTTTTTCTTTGAGACAGGCTCTCCTCTCGCAGCCCGGCTGGCCGACTCCTTAGTCCTACTCCTCCTGCCTCGGGCCCCTGTGTTAGGACTCACCAAGCCGAGCCCTCTCTCTACCCTGCCTGCTTTCACTCCTTCCCTGCTTCTGCTTAGGCTACTGTTCTACTGTAGTCACTCACAGAGCCATCTGAACACAACTGTTGTTACGTAAAATACACACTACGAATGGCTGCTCACAACGACAAAGTATTTGTTTGTAGCTTTAATACTGGATTATTGGCAAATGCAACTTTGACCATTTCTTGATTAAAACATGTACCTATGACTGTAGTACATATTCAGATATGAGCTACACTAAAATTCGAACAGTTTGTCTAATTCATAAGCACAAAGCTTTGAAAGGTTTAAACTGGTCGGGGTCCAATGTATCTATACATTTTTATTAGACTCAATTGAATGATTTGAAAAGATGAATAAATTACTTTCCTGCCTGCTTCATCTGCTATGGCACACCATGCCCAACAGATGTCACATAAGAAATTCAAATCGCATCTTCAAATGAAGCATAACTTTAGTAATGAATAATTCACAAGAATAACGGAAACCAGAATAAATTTTTAGAGCTATTTCTTTCATTGGATAGAAAGCGTTAGTGGAAAAACACTCACCTATTTATCTGCCCGTTTTCCACCTCAGTGAAGTCGTTGGAGTCGTTGCTCGCGTTATCGTCCTCAGGCACTGTCATGTTCTGCAATTCAGTTAACTCGAGCCCACTTTTGAAATGCATCATGTCTAGAAAGTATGCAGTCTAGAAATTAGTCTCGATTTCTCGTGTTCGGAGTGTATGTAGAAGCAGAGAGCAGCAAGTATATATGCTTGATATCCCTGAAACATGAAAAATAATTAAACACTGATTAAAATGAACTATTCCAAGTAAACAATTTACTTTCACATTTTACCACCAGCCACATGAAAGCAATCTTTGTACATAAAATTAGAAAGCTCATCTCTAAATCTTATTGTGCCTTTCAAATTTTTCCCTCCAGTTTTAACTGTAGCGTGAGTCATGTCCCAGAATCTTCTGCTTGCAGGAGCCCTGACCGGGCGGCAGACAGCACCACACGAAGCGAAACCCTGCTCAGGGGATCCCACGCCTTTGTCGTGTCAGGTCACAGAGCGCACGTACAGCAGCGTACAGACCGCAGCAACCCAGAAGTGCCTCAATGCAGCAATCCCATTTTAAGAAAACCACAAATCCCACGTAAACGGTATCACAAGGGATCAACTATCCAACCTGACAGCCGACCAGGCAGTGGACAAATTCTGCTCTGAAACTGAGCAGACAGTTTATCCACCAACTGCGAGAGATTAAATCAGTCTCCTCAATGAAATCACCCCATGTCAGGGAATTAGGAAATTAAAAACTCATACTCCGGGGATTTTGGTTAATCCACCTGCAACTGTATTTCCTCATCAGGAAAGAAAGACGACCGGATTTCCCATTTACTACCATGTGGATTACTGTGCTTTCCATTTCTGAGAAATCACAACTGATTAGAAGGAAGAGAAGGAGTTCTGGGGAGACAGCACTGCAAGTTAAAAGGAAGGTGGTCAGAGAAGCAAAGGCAACTTGGAAAGCGAGGCCAACACAGGCAACAGGGGAGCCTCATCACCAGACGCGCTGCCAGCGAGGGCGGGGACCTGGGATGATGCGGAACACTGAGAGGCTTTCTACAGTATGCGTCCAATGGCGAGTGCCCTGGGAGCATCCTCTGCTACCGTCAGACCCTGGATTCTCTAGATGGCCATGACTCGGTGAAGAGGCTGACCTGCGTGCAGCCTAATGGGCATGCTGGGGCACCACGCAAGGCGGTGGGCACGCCCAGGAGGACGCCTTTCAGTCTCCTCTTTCCACATTCAGACCACATCATGCTCTCTTTGTTTCACACCATCTCCCCTCTAGCGCAAGACCTCCCTTGGCTTCAGAATCCGTTAACACTCCACAACATAAACACCACCTAACACCTAAGGTGGACCTCTTGTGAAGTCAGAACAGGGAGATCTACAACTGGCTCTTCCTAGGCTGAGGCTGGGTGATTCAGGACTAGAGGTGCAGGACGGGCTCAGCGCCACCTGCTTTCAGGGCTGTGACTCGGAAGGAAGGCTTCCCAGTTGGCTTTTTCTGTCCAAGGGCTGAAATGTGGTCAAATCGGGACCGAGCCCCCTCCCGGCCCCTCCGATGAGTGCTGTCCCTTTGGGCTGCAGAGGATGACTGCTGAGTGGTGCCACACCAACGCTCCCTGTGGGGCCCCCTCTAAGGCAGCAGAACTGTTACTGCAGGGCTCCCAGGAGCCCGTCCAGGGCAGTTTCCAATCTGGGTTAAAGAATCTTATTTTCTCTCTAACTAGGAAGAAATATGGTACCAGACACAAATGCTCTGGGAACAAGGATGGATTAAGAATAGTTTTGGAGTCTACTGTTTGAATTTAAACTTTCATATCGTGGGTATGTGTGTACATAGTCAGTTAAAGAAACAGGCAAGAGACAAAGGTGTGCAGAAGTGCCGGCCACTGAATGAGGTCAGCAGGCCGATGACCCTCTAAGTTCTTGACATGAAATGCACTTTTACAGTTATAAAATAACTTTTTTGAAATCTAACTTGTTCTTAAAAATGAAAACTGGAAGATGAAAGGGGAAATGAACAAGGACAGCCATCACCAAGGTCAAGGCTGCCCTTGAAAATACCATTTCAATTTATCGTGTATCTACTGAGTGCTATGGGGCTCACAAAGTTGGGAAAATGCCAAATTCAGGCTAGGCAGGGCGGCGTACATCTGCCGTCCCCACACTCAGGAGGCAAAGGCGAGAGGCTCGCCATGAGTTCAAGGCCAGACTCAACTACACGGCAAGAACCTGTCTTTAAAAAAAAAAAAAAAAGGGACCTTGAAACAATATTTTTCTTTGTTCTAAGAATCAACACAGCTCACTGTAAAATCTTTAAAGCAAACATGGTAAGGGAACTGCCACCGCCCACCACTGGGCCACTGCTGGCTATTAGCGGGCTTCCTCCCTCCTCTTCTTCCTTCCTTTTTGTCCCGTTGTTTCCTTTTCACTTTCTCTGTCTCCATCCACCCCTCTCTTTTTCTAATTTGACTCTGGGAATATCACATTAAGCTACTTTCTTTCATGGAGTAGTATACTGTAAGAATCTGAAGAATAGTTTTTATAAAAATATTAGTTCCCTCTAAATAAATAATACAGGTTTCTGTAGAAAATACAATTTTGCAAATGAAGCCAAACAAAGGCAGACAGTCAGAGTCACCTGTTATCTCAGCAAGCAAAGACGACCCGGTGGAGGTGCCGCTGCTCAGCCTTCCTGGGTTTTCCTACGCACACAGATACGTGCCCGGGTGCACACTCAACAAGCACCTGCAACACAAAACAGCATGAATAAAAGACCTGTATGCATTAAAAAGATGAGAGTCATGCCACTGAGTTGTAACTCCACGTACTTTCCCATGGAAGACACCAAGCTCTATGCTGCTTGCCCATCGGTCCACACAGGCCTGTGCTCCTAGGGCTCGGCCTGGCGACTGTGCCGGCCAGGGACACTCAGCCAGCGGGGAAGGGGACACGGTCAGGGCCAAGGGAACCTGCGCTGGAAACTTCTGAGTCTGAGGAGCAGGTGGCCAACTGCAGAAGCAGGAAGTATGGGGTGAGTTTAAGGAACAAGGAGTTAGTTTCAGTGCAAGCTCGACACAATGATCCAGCTCCCAATTAATTCAGAGGCTGATTGCAGCCCTATCTGAAGATCTTTATGGGAACCAGAAGTACCACTTCTCAACACATGCAGCACATTACGAATTCGTTTGTTCAGGAGCACTTGTGATCCTTACCACAATTTTGTGAGGTACTTAAGTGCATAAGCTTGCTACAGGAATGGCACACTCTACAGCTGCACCCATGCAAGGCCCATCAGCTTACTCTGCTCTGCGTGGAGTTATGTATCAAAGACCAAAGAAGGAAATACACAGAAATTCACTGGCTTTACGTCCGTCCCTTAAAGTCCATTTCAGTAGTGAGGTCAGCTCACAGTGTCACACAGCATAAAGCATTTTAAATACTAGAACTCAAACTACACAGTAGCTCAGGTCCAAGAGGATTCCAGAGACAGACATAGACATGTTATATACACATGTACAGGAAGCAAAGAAAGAAGACAGAAAGAAAAATAAAGCCTGAAGGAACGTGATGAGGGTTTCTGATAGGAAGCGAACTGTTCTGAAGATAGATAAGGTCGGCCAGATGCAGTTCCACATGCCTGCAATCCCAGTTGTTCAGGGGATGAGCTGGGTGGACCACAAGTTCAAGGCCAGGCTAGGCAGCTTAGACACAGCTCAGTGGTAGAGCAGTGAAACACTTGGCCTAGCATGTTCCCAAGTTCAACCCCCAGTAGCCCCTGAAAAGTGTTGGAGGGAAAGAGGGTGAGAGGGAGAGAGTAAGAGGGAGGGAGGGAGGGGGAGAGAGAGAGGGACAGACACAGTGGGGGGAATATGAGCTATCAGGATGGGGTGGGAGAGACGTCACTTGTAGTGGGAACCGTGGTTTGCACAGTGTGGTGGACTGGCTGGCTCAGGATCTGTCCCTACTTCTTGCTAGCCTGCTGGCACAGCACAGAAAGCTATAAACTTGCAGTCAGGCTTCTGGAGATGGCTCAGGGCTCGCTGCACGAGCACGGTGGCATGTGGGCGTGGATGGCCTCTTTGTCGGCATGGCCCAGAGCCCAAAGCTGTGGTTGTGGCTCCCGCTCACCAGGTCAGGTCGCGGGTGCTCCCCGGAGCAGGCACTGAGAAGGGTGCTGCCTCCCCAGCGGCCTCCCAAGGAGCCGTTCACCCTTGCAGGCCACAGTCATGGTGCTGTGCTGACAATCACAGCGGAAGACTCGGCCTCGAGCCTGAGCAACAGGACTAAACAGAGGTCCTTAGTTCCTTGTATGAAATCCTTCTTGCTTACCAGAAAAAGAAAGCTCGGGTAAATGCAAGTAAGTGCTACCTGATACCTTGAGGCTAGCTACTGGGCCCAAAAGTACGACTGGCTGTCGCTCACCCACTGACTTACAGCTCCAACCCTCTTTTAAGAATTCTTAGGGGAAACTTTAAATATATTATACAAATAAACCAAACAGTAGAATACACTCCCAGGTAGCAACTTCAGCAGCTTTCAAGTCGTGACTGCTCCGCTTCATTTTCACCGGCCCCCCCCCC
>NDGN010855302.1:0-10435 GCA_002564285.1 Tympanoctomys barrerae | reverse complement strand
TCCTGGAACCGAGGATTGAACTCAGACTTTTGTGCTTGCCAGGGAAGTGCTTATTCTACTGAGCCACATCCCCAGCCCCTGATAGATGAGTTCTTAAAGTAGATATTTTACCTCTTTTTAAAACAAAACACTCAGCCAGATTATCGAAGAGCTTCTTATTCATAGCACCTTTGTTTGACTCTGAGACATTGTTTGTAGTGATTACACTTAGGGGTTAAGTATTCACTTAGGTTGGGATTTTCCCAGAGAAATGGGACTTTCCAGAGCGAGGCAGAGGGTGAGGAGATTGACTTTTGAACCATGTGACTGGAGTTGGGAAGGTCAAGGTTGGCAGGCAGTGAGAAACCATAAGAGGAAGAATCCCCTCTTGTCAGAATACCTCAGTCCTTTTCTTTTAAGCCCATCAGCTAACATGATGAGGCCCACCCACACCATGGCGGCTTGTCTGACTTACTCAAACTCTACTGATTCAAAGGTTAATCTTATCTAAAAATACCTTTACCCGTGGTGTCTAGACTATTTGACTGAACATTTGGTGATGTGGCCTGTTGCTCGTGGCACACAAATTGAGCATCACATCAACTGCAAAAAGTGACATAAGAACTGGCTCTGTAAAGCTCAAGGAGTTTGAAAGGATTCTGTTGATGGAGAATTTACCATACAGTGAAGAAGAATTCATGAAAGACACTTCTGTGTTTCTGCTTCTGCAGAGAAAATGATGGCTTTCATCTCGGAGACACCTGGAAGTTCATAATTAATTGCAGTTTCTATTTTTGCGTTGGTTGTCTGGCAGCTTAGACCTCTTCCATGGCACAGGTGCAGGGAAGAATGTAGGACCCTGAGGCATAGAGTCTAGGCCTCAGCTAACCTCCATGATACCTTGACTGTCTGTCTTCCTCTTCCCTGTATGTGATATACAGTGAGATGTTCTCAAGTATTCTCACAGCATACTTTTCTGGCTTCTCCCTTATTAATGCTCCAAGTTGCTACATTTCTGCTTGCCAGCTTGAGTGTCCTCACAGATGATAAGGCCTGTGAAATCATGACCACGTCTTGCTTGCTGTTGAATTACTAGCTTCTGACACATACCTAGACTGCAACTGGCCCTAAGTAAATACTTGTTGAGTAAATAAAGCAAATATTTTTATAAATCACCTCATCAACATCAAAAAAAATTATAGCAATTTTTCTGTGAATCGTCCTTCAATTTGTATATAAAATGCAACCATGCAGCTAGGGAGTGGGGAATTCAAACCTGGAACCTCCAAACCCAGAGAACATGCTCTTCCGGAGCCTAGCACTAGAAGTATTTCTTCTTTCTCTCCCTCTGAACTGTAAGCTCTTTGAGAGGAGGCACATGCCTTCCTTGTAGTTCTGTAGTTCCACGGGGCCTAGTGCTACTTTTTTGTTCACAGGAGCTGCTCAGGTTCTTTAAGAAACAAAGAGAAAAGAGGTTGTAGCAATGATGTCTCTAATGTAGCCTTTTAACCTTCCTTATTCACTGTCGCTCAGTGGGACTGATGCCAAATTACCTAAAATGGACAGAGAAGTAGCCAGAGCTGTCATATAGCTCTGAGGCTACCTTGGCTGAACTGTGGAGAAGCAGGAAGCTGTGGAAGAGTCACATGATGACATCACTGGCTAGCACAACCTCAATACTTGGGCAACCATCAGAAATGGAGCAAGCATTTGAGGTCCTTTCTGCACAATGGTGACTTTTGTTTAAGTTGTAGGGATCTTAATCCTTCCAATAGTGCTATAGGGATTGAGTGATAACAATTGTTAGATGGAATTCAGAATGTTGATCAGAGCACCATCTTTACCCAGGAGAATCATAATTTGAGCTCTACAGGCCCATAGCAACATAGAGGAAAGGGATAGTGGCCTTTCTCTTTCTCATACTCTGCATGCATTCAATAAGCAGTGTGGTTCTAATTTTCATTTCTCCAACAACCAGTGATGTTGAACATTTTTCATTTATTTATTTGCCATCTGTATTTCTTCATCTGAGAAGTGTATATTCATCTCAGATGCCTATTTTTTGATTGGGTCTTTGAATTTTTTAAAATTCTTTTCTTGTATTTTAGATAGAAGTTCTTTGTCTAAACGACAGTCAGCTAAAATTTTTTCCCAATTCATGGGTTTTCTTTTTACTCTGGGTGATTTCTTTGGACATGCCAACGTTTCTCAGTAAGATGTGACCCTACTTGTTGATTCTTTGAAGTATTTCCCATGAAGTTTGCATTTTGTTCATGAACTCTCTGCCCCTCGATGTTTTCAAGATTTCTGCCTACTTTCTCCTTATTGAAAGGAACTGTCAATGTTTAAAAATGTTCTTTATTAATTTTCTTTTAACCAATTTTGCATGCTTCTATCTGGTAATCAGAACAACTCATGTGAGGACAATAATATGCAATATCACAGCCACTGCTGAATTCTTATCATCTTTTTAGTGAAGTTCTATCTTGCTTTCAATGGCTTTTTACCTTATTTTTTTTTCTTAAAAAAAAAGCAATCTTTCTCCACTGAGATGAATTTACACCTCTCAGACTGAGACGTGGCATGAGTGGGGACTTGCCACGCAGAACCCAAGCAAGTTGGAGCCACTTCAAATGTGAGTAACCCCCTAACTGCCAGCTCATGGTGGGAGATCAAAGGCTTAACTGAGGTTGGCTCTAGGAAGAAAAATTTTAAGAGCTAGCAATATAAATCATATACCTCCTGCTATCTCGTGAGTGCTCCTTTACTACCTGGGGCTCCACCCTGCTTCTGATTTCAGGTACTCTCTGCTAAATAATAACGGGTGATGGGTCAGTTAATGTTCTAAGACTGCAAGCTGAGTGAGGACGGCAGGAGGACCAGCTTGGAGTCTAGGGCTCGGGGCCTTCGCAGGTGTCCTTATGGCCCGAGAGCTGCAGTCTCAGAAATCAAGCACTCAGATTCTTCACTCGGGATTCTGAGATCCATTTTGGTGATGCCTTCTGCTTTGTGATTGGGCTTGCTTCAGGAGAAGGTACTCAGTCATTGATAGCTTTCTGTCTCTCCTATTGAATATTTTAAGAGAGATACTGACATATTTTGATGTTCTTTTAGACCAAATATTGCTAACTTTGGGAAAAAAGACTATGGATCATCTCAAAGTCTTGTTCATATCGCTGAAAATATGCTTTCTTGGAAATCTGGTCGAAGACTTAACTTCGACTCAGTCCTAAGCTTGAACTCTATAGGTAACTATAGCTCTAGGGCTTCATCTCTTCTAAATGTATAACTGGCAAGTGCTGCCTCTCATAGGTGATGCAGATCTTGTCGTCTTAGATTTTGAAATACTATATGGAAAAAGGGAAGAGGAGAAAGTGGGATTTTCCATCTTCTGCAGGTAGTTGCGATCCAGTCACCTGCTCAAAGATAGAATAGACCAATGAAAGATCCATCTGCTTGTGGATAAAGCTGCAATGTAAAAATGAGCTCTGCTTGAAAATGAACTAAGGACTAGCCAGATAGCCCAGCAGATTAAAGCACCTGCTTAGGCAGGAGCAGGGACTGGGGTTCAATCCCTAGTGTGCCCTGCCAGCCCCACCCCCCGGGGCACACTGAGACAGTGACTGAGACTGGGCATGGTGGCATGTGCCTGTAATTCCAGCACTTGGAAGACTGAAAACAGCAGAATCACTGAGTCCAATCTATGTCGTGAGATCATGTAGACCCTGTGCTAAAAACATTAAAACAAACAAACAAAAAAAAAAAAGAAGAAGAAAAGAAAAGAAAGCGAATTAACTTTTCTTCACCCTCACATTGTTGCAATGGTGAAAAGAGGACAACTGAAAGATAGGAAAAGTGTTTGCATGTGGGCCTGACTAATGTCCCCAGCAGTGGGGGACAAACACCATCACACTGCATGGCTCAGCCACGCGTGGAACCAGATCCCGTCCCAAGTTTAGAGCCTCCTGGCCAACCTCCTCTCCACCACCACCACTTATTCCATTTTCTCCTTTCTAGGCTCCATGTGTTGCTCCCTACAACCAGGACCTACTATTTGCAACTCAGGTAATTCAGCTACTAAAATTAAGAAGTGGCAGTCAGACAACAGTAAGGTGAATTGTAGTTATTTAGAAAGCCAGATAAATAAAGATACTGTCAAAATGTTAGGTATAGTGGGCTGGCGAGATAGGTCAGCAGACCAAAGCACCTGCTCAGGCAAACACAGGGATGACAGTTTAATCCCTGGCACCACATGCTGCACCAGCCCCGCCCCTATGGCCACCTGAACCAGCCACCAAAAAAAAAAAAAGGTATTGTAAAGAGTCTGAGCAAGTCTGTGTTATTGAATGGTCACCAGGTGGTAGATCCATTGCTAAGAGAAAAAGACAACATTCACACACTGGGACAGAGTGTTTGTGACAGCACATTTGTATTTCAAGGAGCTGATTCCTTGGAAAAAGGCAGGGCATCTTGGGAAGCTTCCCCATCCTCTGGTCCAACAGCTTCAGGGTTTAGACATCGTGTCTCACAGGCAGGCGGATGGGGATTGAAAGGACAACCAAGAAGCGCAAAAGCTGTTTGCCAAGGTTACCAGGGACAAATACTGTAATGACACAAAACTATGCTGGCCTGTGTATTGCTGCTTTTCAAAGATCACTGTCACCTTCAGTGAAGTCAGCCCGTGGTCTGTGTCACGAAAACATCTGTTTCTGGTTTTGGAAGACGCAGCAGCTAACCAGCTACTGAAGAACAAGGTATCTGAATTTTTCCTAGGCACATTAGTATTTTTGGAAGCTGAATAGTATTTCAATGATATTTAGCAACTGTGATTTCCTAATTGAATAAGTCCCTTAAAAATTAGTAGGGATCTGATTTACTTGGCCTCTAACAACTTAGGGATGTTCAAATTGGAGATTATAATATCTTATTAAGATAGACATGGTTTTAATCATATGTGGGCAAGCATTTTAAAACTTCTTTGTGGCCTAACTTATTAGTGTGTTACTGGTAAGTGCTATAAAAGTTTGCCCCAGACCTGCTGTATAAATATGTATGGTTAACGTTTCTGTTTCCATTGTTCTTTATTTACATTTTTTTACTGTTACCTTATAAATAGATTGCACAACAAATGTGTCTTTTGAATTTGTAAGAAAGAAATAAAACTAAGTTATTTCTAATTTTAAAAATGCTTTTTGATCCCTAGAAGTATGATTTTAGAGTGGGGAGAAGGAAAAGCACAATGGCACCTCAGGTCACGGACTCGACTCTCTCCACAATCCTGGTCATGAACTGAATTGGATAAAAACTGAATTGAATGTAACGGATGGGTTCCATGGTGATTTTACCGAGAGATTTGATTTGGTTCTGGTTCTGTTTGATTTGGGTAGAAAAAACTGAGTTAATGAACAAAGACACCACTGTCTGGATTCAGGCATTCATTAGAAAAACTGATTCAAATTTTAGCATGGGCAAGAGGATGGGAACTGAGAGTCTGACCTTCAATTTTAAGCTTTGTGGCTTTCCTCCTTGTGTGGGAAACACTTTTTATTGGCGAGCTGGCCCCCTTTTCCCAGGAGATTTGATATCAACAGAGATGTCAGAAGCTTCCTCAAGAGGTTTCATAGGGGCTGGAAAGATAGCTCAGCACTCTAAAGCACCTGCTTAGGAAAGCCTAGGCAGGTGCAGGGGACCGCAGTTGGATCCCTGGCACCAATGTCACGCCAGCCCCACCCTCAGGGTGGGTTGAGCCAGCCAAAAAAGAGTTCCAGATTTTCCAGAGAAGGGGCTTTTAAGATGAAAATTGCTTTTGACAATGAATTGCTTGAGGTAAGAATGGTGGATGTCTCTAGCTAGAGGCTTTGAAGTGACTATCTTTAGGGTGTTACAGAAAATACCCCCAGCCCCCAATATGCTTCAGTTTCCTAGTTGTCCAGGTAACAGTTCCCGTTCCAGTTCTGGTTGCTTCTGTCTCTTAGAAACTGCTGGTTACTGTGATGCATAGCTGGTGACTAAGTTGCACATGGGACAAACCAATCCCCAACTGTCAAGCCTGTCTGCCTCTGCACTTCCTTTTAAAAAATTATCATTGTTTTCTTTTTTGGTGCTGGGAATCGGACTCTGGGCCTTGTGCTTGCTAGGCAGGCGCTGAGCTGCTGGGCTACATTCTCAGCCCTGCCTCTGCACTTCCTGCTTGTCTGTCTCATATAAGCCCTGGACCACCAGAGACCAGGGCCTAGTATTTTTGCAACGATCCAATCACTGCCCACTGATGCCTCCAGATCCTGGGAGTCATTTCAATGCCATTGCAAAGGGACCAACCTTGTTGTCAGACTTGTCAATGTAGTTGGTTTTCAGCTGCCAGTGTACTAGTTTATGTCTGTCCAAGAATGTTTTACTACTCTCAAATTGACTAACTTTAAACAGGCCTCTTCCCGGCTCTAGGTACCTACTTTTTCTTTTCTTGAGAAAGCTTTTAAATTCTATATTTGCCTCTTTGAGATATTTGCCGCTTTGACGTACACAATCTTTTTTTAAAAAGGTCTTGCTAATTTTGCAACCAGGAGTCTTTTCTCCAGGACCTTGGAGCCATCAGTGTGAAAGGTACTCTTCGAGGAAAACACTGCTTCTCTATCTTCCAATTCTGCAGAAGGTAGTAGTCTAATACTTGCAGTGCCCTGTTGTAACCTTCCTTCTGCTATAAAGATAGAAGGGAGTTCGTGCTTCTTGGCGAATCAGCAAGCACAGGTGACTTATGACTCTTGTCTCCTGTGTAGCCCTTGTTCAGCACAAATAGGCTTCTGTCCTCTTTCTCCTCTAGCAATGAACACCAATAAAGTCTTTTGCATGTATGTAACTTTGTCTACTGTGATTTTTGCTTTGGCTCTTGTACGTAAGGCCGGACTCACATTAGTGACATTTTAAGCACTGATTTACAACACAGAATTCCAGTTTTTATGTTTTAGAAAGATAAATGTTTCCGAAGCAGCATCACAGTACCAGCAGATTGTATGGTAAAGTAAAGGAGGCCAGGCCAAGAGATGACTGGCCAATTCAGACTTAATATTACATGTTCTTGCTTGCCTTGTGATACTGAACACCTTCATTTCTACTAAAGAGCCACAGCTGTTTATATAATATGAGAATATAATTTGTCTTAATCACAGTTGGATAATTAATGACAATTTTGGAAAAATTCCTCTCATTGCAGTGGACTCAATTTCTTCAACAGGGCTAAAGTTTGGTTACAGACACCATGGCACTTTGACTTCCTATTTTTTGTCCTACAAATTAGCAGCTCAACTGTTTGCCATCTCTGATAAATCTGACCACAACATTGGATAACTTGATCACACCTAACTCAAGGTTCTTGTTTTTTCTTGTGAACTTTGAACGGTCCTTCAGCTGAATCAAGCCCTAGTAGGTGGGACCCGCTACCCTGACACCTTCCTCAGAAACAGCTGACCTGCAAGGATGGCTCCCGGATCACCCCATTCCCTCACATCACACAGTGTTTCTCCTCTATGTCAAAGAAAACTACTTTCTACCCAACCTCTGAGATTGTCTCATAGCTGAAGTGTTTCCCCCTTTGCGGTAGCTCCTCTTTTACCTTAATAGGTTTTCCATATAAAGACACCCCTTCGCCTAGGATGGATTTGGTATTTGCTTGACCTCTGAAGATGATTGCCATTTTCACTGATTGCCAAGTTTTCTCCCATCCACACATTCTATAGGTCCTGAATTTCTTTTCTGGTCAACTGCCATCGATAGCAATCTGAAAATGGAAGCATCTCGAGGACAAGATGATTTTTGGTCACCATGCAAAACTTCACAGAGACTGACAAGCTAGAGACATATTAGCTTTGTATTTTTCAGTGAAGTAAGAAAAATTTGAAAAAAATTAATTGGTTATGGTGATATGGATAATTCTGGAAAACTAAAGCCTGATACAAGTTTTTCCATGAAACTAGGGACAACTCAGATGTACCTAACTGAACTTTCTGAAGCAAAGGTTTTTTTTAAGTCTGACTTTTGAAATTGTGGCTACATGTTGTTACAGAAAGGCTAAAGACAATTTGAAAATTGAGGTTGGCTTAATAGCAAAACAATGTTACCTGCATTTAAAGCAAGTACAAATGGTCTGCCGGAGTTTACTAGACGGATCACCCCTGTGACAGTGTTTCGTTTCATGCCTGAAAACACCTCCATGGAACTTCTAAAGTTTGACTTGTGGATTCAATAATACAGAATGAATGAGTGGAAACACTGTGGTGTCACAGGAAGGCCCCTAGATAGAAGTCGGGAGGCCTCAGCTCAAACATTAGGTCCTCTGCTTATTTATGGCGATCTGCACGAGGTCATTCAGGTTCTTCTGAGGTTCTACTTCTTTAGGATAATTCATTCCTATCTCAGTGCTAATCTTAAGGACTGAAAGAGATAATATATGATAATAAGCACTTATTAATATTTCAATATTACTTGTTCAGATATATGTCACAGCTGTAATAGATTTAAAAATTTATTTATTTGGTATAGGGTCGCACTATGCAGCTTGGACTCGTAGAGATCCTCCTTGTTGTGAGCCTCCTGTCTCAGCCTCCCCAGCGCTGGGATTACAGGCATGTGCCACCACACCTGGCTTTAGGGGCTGGCACAGTGCACCCCAGGTTCCAGGGCTGGCATGATATGCAGTCGTAGGGATCGAGCTTGGGTCCTTGTGCTTGCCAGGCAGGCACTTAGACCACTGAGCTATCTCCCCAGCCTGTAATAGATTTGAGCTGCTTAAAATCTAACAACTTACAACCCAAGTTGATAGCATCTTAGCTGCCTAACATAGGAGTAAACAAATGACAGCGGCTCAACAAATGCTTTGCAGTGTTTCCCTTGATATGAATGACTATAAGCAGAAATAAATTCCACAGATAATTTAACAAACATTTATTGTGTGAACATTGTTGTGCTGGGTCCCTTGAGAATACAAAATGGATCAGACATGAAATGTGCCAGCCGGGCACTTACAGACCACCAGAGGATGTCAGAAAGATGTCTCAGTACCAAGATAGAAGATTTGAAATGGCCTCAGAATGGTACAAAGCAGGCTGAACGCGTTCACTGGAGAAGTCACTTTAGCTTGGGAAATCTTGAAAAGGACATTGTGAGTTGAACTTCGAAGCACAGAACCTAGACACAGAGGGGGTAGAAGGAGGTCTAGGCCCAGGGCAAAAGAACTGGGCTGCAACCCCACTTCAGGACAGTGAAAAGAATTAGGAGGAAAGAGGCTTCCTTAAACCCGCGATTCCTTCGTACTTACTACAACATGAAACCCCAAAGCCCACCTCTGTCACAATTTGGCATCCCTTGTGACAGTAAGGCAGACACCTGCCCTGGCACTTGTATGTGTTTAATTTCTGGTTAGCTTTCACGTTTTAATGTAATATTCAGTTACTAGAATGAAAAAGGAAAATCAAAGTGAAACGTGTACTTTATAGGAATGATATTTAAGAGATATTAGATATACTGAATTATAGGGTGTTAAAAATGTTAATGTTTTCAAGCATACACTTGGTGTGGTTTTTTTTTTTTTTACAATATTGTATAACCTGGAATAAGTGACCCCCCTGTGTGGGCTGCATTCACAGCTATAGAAGGGAGCTGAACAGTATGGATGTAAATATATATATATATATATATATATACACACACATGTATGCACAAACATACCTATGTGTGCATTTTTATGCGTGTATATATAGACTTATCATATATAATTCCTATCATTGAAAGTCCATATTATAAATTCAATAAGCTATACAATTACATTGTAATTGGCATGAAGTTCATTTTATTGAAAACTCACTCTTTAGGTATGTTATAGTCTTTGCATAATGGCATCACTTTTATTGTTAAAATCTGATTAAAAATATACTTTGAACATTTTGACACGGAGCACATTATAGGCAGCCAACAGGAGTTTGGCCGGAGCGCTGGGCGTGAGGCGCAGCCAAGGGCAGCCCCGGGCTAAAGCACCGTGATCCCTCCCCACAGCGCGCCCTGGTCCCTGAGGCCTCGGAGACCCGCGCAGGTCCCAGGAGACCGCACAGCTCAGGGTAGGGGAAGCTGGTCTCCGCTGAGAGCCTAGCAGCTTCGAGGGTTCTCCACCTACTCTCCACGCTTTACCTGCCTCCTTGGAAATCTCCAGCCCTTGAAAGGAGCAGAGAGCTGACGGGCTCCTCCCCCTGCATTGCCTCCGCTGTGTGCCTGAGGTGGGGGACAGCGCCCCAGAGTGGCTGTCACAGGACGACACGAGGGGGCGTGCGCAGTGGGGTCACCTCAGGTCCCCCACTTTCAAACAATGACATTTTCATTCTATCTAGTGTCGTCACTCTCCTCCTTCAGCTAGAGAAGATATGCATAGGATTTATTTAAATCCTGAATAAGTTCTTTTTTTTTTTTTTTTTTT
>NDGN010854881.1:0-14299 GCA_002564285.1 Tympanoctomys barrerae | reverse complement strand
CTCCTCCTCTTCGTCCTCCTTCCCCTTCTCCTCCTCTTCCTCATTACTCTTCTTCTTCCCCTTCTCCTTCTCCTCCTCCTCCACCTCCTCCTCTTCCTCCTTCTCCTTCTCCAGTTCTGCCTCTTGTGCTACCAGCAGCAATCCTCAGGTGGGGCTCCCATACCCAGTGTCACGCTGCTTTGGTTCAGCTGGGTGCTACAAGCTGACCACCAGTTTTCAATGTTCTACCATCTTTCCTTGACACCTACTGGAACTGGAAAGGACTGCAGCTCCTCACTAGCGCCCGACAGGCAGAACTTAGCCCTTCTCCCACCATGGTCAACTGACAACTTGGTTTCCACCCGCAAATGATCTGAGGTCCTGCAAATGCAGGTGATATGAGCCCATCTCTGCATGTTTCTATGGCAACAGCAACAAGTTAAAACAGGCTGATGATGCAAATTCAAATAGACTCCTGTTGCTATGCTCTTAATTTTCTGGTGCAAAAGCATGCCTGTGTGTGTAGGAGCACTTAAACTATGTGCCAAATCTTAGAGAAGGTACATATTGCACATACATGTAATACGCACACATGTGTAATACGCATTCTACACTCACAAGAAGGCATGTGTGCACAGTCTTTAAACATCACATATATATGCAGCATAGTAGGCATGTATAAAAAAGATAATCATTTTCTCAAATGTCACGAACTATTTTGGGCACCTACACAACAGATGACAGCCCAGCAGAAAGTAAATTATGCCAGAAAAGGTACAGGATTAGATTGCAAGCAGGGGTACAAGTCCAAGCTCAGACATTTTTCTTTTGTTTGACATTTCAGAAAACAATGTTCCTCTTGTTAGACGACTTCCAAGATTAATGATAAAATAACGCACACTGTGACTCCACTACACACGGAACGGAGCCTGCTATCTGGCAGAGGAGCAAGGATCAGAGAAGGGTCCGGGCTTGGAGTCAGCTAGGTGAGCAAGGTCAGCCACCTGGGATGGGGTCAGCCACTGGGAAGGGGTCAGCTACCTGGAGCAGGGTCATCCACCAGCCACCGGAGGTGAGGTCAGCCACCCGGGGGTCAGCCTTGCCTCCCTCAGCCACAGGCAGGGCAGGGGCACGCAGCCCTCGACACACCGAGGGTCACCTGTGTGCCACACAGAGAGAGAGGAAAAGGAGCAGAGAGAGCACTGGCGTTGTGCCCTTTTATAAAAGATCAGAATAGACTGCCTTTGATTGAGAGGTTTCAGCCATTAACAGACAAGTTCTGGTAAAAGTCCCCACGCTGCAGAGGAAATCAGAGCACTGGGACTCTCGCTGACCCCTGAACATTGTGATGTAGAACATTTCAGCAGGTTAGGATGCCGCCAAGATGGTGCGGCGTCCCTGTTCCCAGGTGGGTAGGGAGCACAACTCGCAGCCCAGGATGCCCCGTGAAGTCAGTGTGGACCCTGCGAAACCAAAGCGGTGGTTCCTTTTGTTTGTCCCAGCACAAAAGGCCCAGCTCCTTCTAATCAAGCCACAGAGCAGAGGTGGGCAGGACGTCAGGGCTCAGGAAGGAGGGACACAGGTCCTGGTCAAGGCACAAATGTTCAGTTAGAACTTGGACAGAGCTGGTGTGGAGTAGCAAGAGTCGTCAGCAATGCCCTGCTTTTCTTTTTTCAATTTTCAGAGAAAGAGTTCATCCTCAGTGTTCTAGTAGAAAGGAAAGAAGGAAGGGCAGGAGGGAGAGAGGAAAGGAAGGAAGAAGCAAGAAGGAAGCAAGGAGGAAGGCAGGCAGGCAGGAAGGCAGGCAGGCAGGCAGGCAGGCAGGCAGGGCAAAGGCCGGAAGGCTGAAAGGCCGGATGGAGGGAAAGCACGGCAGCTCGGAGGTGACGGATGTCTGTTACCTTGGTGGTGGTGACATGTGCTCCACGATGTTGTTGATCAAACACCAATCCAAAGAGCACACTTAATCAAATGTTTCAGGAGGGCTGGGAGGAGGGGGAGGCGGAGCGCACATTTTCATGTCATAGAATCCAACACAAAATTTAGAAATTTAACATTGCTGTTTGTTTCTCAATAAAATTAATAAAAAAAGAAGAGGCCAAGCAGGTGACGACAAGGTTCGCAGCATCTCCTGCTCTCCCAGGAGAACTGCAGCTTCCTGTCCACTCGCACCTGCAGCCCACCCAAGGCCTCTCACTGAGTCCTCCCCCTGTGAGCCCTGGGGCGCAGGGGTGGGCAGGACCCCGAGGGGCGGCAGAGGGGCCACACTCAAGCGCAAGCCTGCGCTCTTCTCGGCAGGTGCCACTGAGAGGTTGTCACTGACCCATGTGGGCACCCACCCATCCCATCTGCCTGCCTGTCCCTGGTCTTGGTGCTCTGGATCAACAGAAGGAGGAAGCCAAGAGGAAGAGGTGGAGGAAAGCAGGCCCCCGGGTCAGGGCCCTGCGCTCCCCTCACCCATGAGCGTGGCCACCTCGGCCGCTTTGGAAATTAGCTACCACGTGGCATTTACAGCTCACACAAAAACGTTATGCCAAAAAGCATTTTACACAGCGAAAATATTATAAAACCACCCATGTCATTCTCATTTTCTTTTTCTTGTTGGTATTATTTCCATATGAATTAAAATGATATCCTGAGATCCCTGAGTCCGTGGTGTTGACAGGGAAGAGGGCAGGACAGCGGGCGGTGGACGTGCTCTGCGCCTTCCTGCAGGCCTTCTTCGAGCTGTAAGTAGCGCAGACCCAAGCCCTGGGTGTCTGTCTGAGCAGCTTGGGCCTCGAAGACCAGGACAGGCCTGGCCCTGTCTCCTTCTGCCGCTCAGGCGGGCAGGCTGCGGCTGGAGGCCCCTTCCTAGGCCTCCGGGGCGTCTGCGAGGCCTGCTCACGTTTTGTGCTCTTGAAGGTCATCAAAGTTGGTAATTCCAGATTCCGTCTCTTCTATATAAACCTGCTAATATTGCAGGGAGGAGGAGATGAGATCTGCCCACTCGGGAAGCAAGACCGCCTCCGCGCCGGCATCTCTCTATTTTTAAGGAACCTTTCCTCTAGTGACTTCTTAATGAGCAAAGGGCTGTGGACACTAATTAGGTTATGATTTTGCAATGAACTCCCCCCCCCAAAAAAAAAATCCCAACACCGTAAAACTTAAAGCACTTGGAGACCATAAGCCTCATTATTCAAATATCTGCACTAGCGCGAAGAGCTTGGAGTAACTGGTGCATGAGCACACATTAGCCGTGATATCCTAAAGCTACTCAAAATTAACCTATTTTTCCATTTTTCTCATCTTCAGCAGAAAGAATATTGGCTTTTCCATTAAACCTAAAATCAATAACCATCTAGTAACACTGCCTGGCAATGAGCCCCATGAACGCGAAGCCCTCTCCCACTTCCTGAAGTTCTTCTAAGCATCTCAAGAGCGCGGAGGGCCAGCTGGCCACGTGTCTCCAGCTCCGGTGGGTGCGCAGCTAGGAGCTCAGGGGACAGGGTGTGGAGAGCCATGTCATGCAGACCGCGCAAGCCACACTTTCCTCAGAAAGCGTGGTCATAGGGAGTCACACGCACACTTTCCTCAGAGCTATAGTAAGGCATATAATCTCCCCACAGTACACGCTGGCTATAATCAGATAATGGTTTTTATTTGTTGCATGATATTATCTTAAATTAGTTGTTTAGGTTACCAGATATAAACCTGCAAAATTGGTTAACAAAACAACAACATAAATGTTAAAAGAAATTAAAAAGAAAAAATAAGAATAAAAACACCCCATGCCTTGAGTATTCCTTTCCACAGACCAGCACATGTCATCAGTGTCGTGGGCCCAGCTACACTGCACGTACACAAGATGCTCATCAGCTGAGGAATAGATTGAAAAAAAATAAATTCAAGCCTTTTGTAGGTAAATGATACAATTAGAGGCTGCACTGCTAAATGAAATAAATCAGACCCACGTGTGCAAACATCATACTGTCTTGCTAGTGTGAGAACCTGAAAGAGTCAATAAAATCTGAAAGGTGCAGCAGATACTGGGAAAGGGCAAGAAGGAAAAACTGGGGTGAGGAAAGGACAAAAGGAAGACAGGAGGAAGATGAATTTAAGTATGTTACAAGGATTATGTTTTTAAAACATCTCCCATTATTAGGGTTAAATGATGCTGTACAGTCATTGTGAAGTACTGTCCACTACATAGAAAGACACACGATTATCTTCAGAAAAACACAGGTGGAAAGTTGGAGCAGCTTTCTGCACAAATCCATAAACAATAGCCTATAGATTATTTATTTAAAATATCATTCTGAGGGCTGGCGAGATAGCTCAGTGGACTAGGTGCCTGCTTTGGCAAGCACAGGGACCAGGGTTAGATCCCCAATCCTGCATGGACCTGGTCCCACCCCGGGTGCTGAGTCAGTGACCAAGTTCTCCAGTTGGGGTGTGGTGACGCACCCCTGTAATCCCAGTGCTGGAGAGGCTGACACGAGGAGGATCATCACAAGTCTGAGCTGGGTAGTGAGACCCTGTACCAAATAAATAAAATGAAAACAAATATATATATATATATATATATATATATATATATATATATCTGCAGGGAGTGTTTCCAAGGCTGAAATCTAATTTTAAAGAATGAAACCCTCCTGTGAATACCTAAGCCACATTGTTGGATGTTAGGGCCAGAGAACCTTGAGGAGCGAGGAGTCCTCGGGCAGAGAGCTCGCTTCCCTGCAGCTTCTCCAAGAACTTTGAAAATTCAGTGGGAGTAGGGGAGATGGCTCAGTAGAATAAGCGCTTGCCTGGTGAGTGCAAGGGCCTGACCGGTTCTGCCAAAAAGAAAAGGAAGTAGCACTGAGAAACTAAACCAGCGCTTCTAGCGCTCGAAGGAGCTGTGCTTTCAGGCTACCCAGGGAGCGGGCTCCACTTCCTAAGGAGCGAGGAAAGAGCGGGTTGCGGAGAACTTCTCTCCTCCTGCCCGGGAAAGCCCCTACGCTGACCTGCTCCTGAGCACAGGTAGTTGGAAGCCCCTGGCAGACCAGTCGGCCCTTCCACATCCGCCACAGAGCTGGGTGTCTGTGGGTCTCTGCAGCATCCCTGTGGGCTCCCTGAGACAACAGCACGTGTGTGGGGGGGGCTCTGGGGACCTGCTCCCTGTTCCTGCATCGTTTGCTCCCTATCTTCACTGGTTTCCTCAATAACTAACCATGGAGAGTTGGTTTTAAGCATTGCCAAGTAAACTACCCCAGAAGTTACTGTGCTTTCCAAATATACCTGATCAATGCTTCTAAAGCCAGCAGGAACCCTGGACACACGGCGTCTGGGCGTGGATGTATGGAGTGTGACAGGTGTGAACACACACGCACCGTCTGTGCTAGCACAGCACATGCAGCCGAGCAGCCAATGAGAAGCCGTGTAGAGAAGGATCTGTGGCCCCCGTCCCTGTGGCTTCCCATTCCCATTGCTTCAAGGTCTCCCTCGGGCCCTCCTCCCACTTCTCACTTCCGCTCTGGCTCACTCAGTCTTTGTCTTGTGTTGCATGCAAATCTTGACAGCTCGGCTGCAGAGCAGGGCCGACACCTGTGGGAGCAGGCCCTCTCTCGCCTCTTGCACCCAGGAAGCACCCATGTGAGGGCCTCGATGCTCTGGGGTGCGGTGGGGGCTGTAGACCAGCCTTACCGGAGTTACTGGTGTCTGTGAGGGCCACTGTCATCCTGCCCTCGGGATGGCCCTCAGCAGGGTTTCAGACAGACGTACTGGTGGAGTAGGGGACAGCGCCACTGTGGACTCAGGGTGAAGCGTTAAACACCCGCACGGAGGGAAGTAATGAACATAAAGTTATTTAAATGTGTTTTATAAAATGGAAATGCACATCCATCATGCTGTCAAACTCATGACATACCAACTGTCATTTCCACTTGACACTTGTGAACCAGTAAGCTGGTCAGCTGAACCATGCAACGCTGCGTTCCAGAGGGCGCGTGGCCCTGAGTGCGTGGAGAAGCCCAGCACTTTATGCAGAACTGAGGGTAGTTTGTGAGGCTCGTGGCAGCGCCATGGCCCTGCTGGGAGCTCTGAGCGGGCAGCACGTGCACCATGCCACCGAGTGGTCAGCAGCCTGGGACCCGCCAGGAGCCACACGCAGCACCTTTGGCGAAAGGCGGCCAGTATCATGTGCAGGAAGCAGACAGACCAGAGGACCTCGCCCACGGGCACCTGGCCTGGGCAGGCAGGGGCAACGCAGGCTGCAAGTGGTGCCCTCCCCCGGCAGCCACACCTCCTCCGGCCTGACGCGACATGGAGGCAGGGACCAGCAGGAACACCAGCTTCTCTAGAGCCTTCAGGGTTTTTCTTTAAGCCTATAAATTCTCCATGGCCTGTCATGTATAAAAACCTTCAACATACACCAACTGAAAACCCTAACCTTAATGGTTTCTAGTTTAAACTCCTGGTCAGCAATCGTGTGCCAGGCTTGCACGTGATGGGCACCTTCAAACACATCTTGTGGTCTCCTCCACACCTCCCCTGAGCTGGGAAGTAGAGGTTATATTTGATATGATGAAACATAAATGAAAAAAGCAATGTATTTTATCACAAATGAAAAAACATATAGTTTACATTTCAGGGTCCACAAATGCAGGCTGCAGGGAGGCCAGGCTGCCTTATGCTGTACCTGGTGGCTGAGGCCTTCCCGAAGCTTCGGGGGCAGCCTGACCCACAGCACTGCCCGCTAATGGGAGGGGGGCTAAGCTGGACACAGCCTACCCTGCTGAAACAGCCTTCTGAGCTCTTAGTCACAGAGAACTTGCTGACCTTTGGGCTTCTGTTTGTGTTTGCTGATTGATTTTTACTTAGCTCTTCAGCAGGAATCAAATTTTTAAAAATAAAATGATAGAAAAAGAATGTCCACTGGAGCCTTTTGATTCTCTTTCTCACTTTCTGGAAGAGCGTCTTCTTTAGAGATGCCCTGCTCTTTGCAGTGCTATGATGGACGTGGATAAGTATGGCAGCAGGAAGACAAGTCCTACCAGAGTCAAAGGCAAGAAGAGCAGGGCGGGGCCTCAGAGCTCGGCTGCAGGAAACCAGAGCACAGCTTGCAGGAAACGGGTGCTGCTCTGCAGCTCGGGGAGGGGGCTCTGCGTGGCTCCTAATGTCTCAAGGGGCTAAATATTTTCCTTTGTTATTAATTGAAAAGTTGGTTTACCTAAGTGATACTCAGTTCTCTAGGACATAGGTGCTGGAGGCTGCGGAGTGGACCCCAAGCTGCCACCTCGGCCAGGCCGACTCCAGGGTCCTTGGCGCTTTCTAGACCGGAACACGCCTTCACCTAGCTTACCTGATTCTCTTATTTATCTAACTTACCTTAAGTAGAAAGGTGAATTGAGGGTCTAGGCAGACAGAGGCAGGGATGTCCAGTTTCAACTTGACCCTAACTAGCTGATTTGCCTTGCATCAGCTATTTTTGGGGATCACAGAGTGCTATAAAGCAAACACAGTCATGATTGCGAGAAGATAATTCACTTTAGTCGTCTCCACGTGGAAAATGAAATTCTAAAAATTTTTAGTCCAGCTTGGCATTTATCTGATGTCTATATAATGTAGGAAAAAACTGTACAAAATGAGTATTAACTTGGCAGACTATTTCTGAAAGACTTTGTCATTTGAAGTATGTAAAAATATTTAAAATTCTAACCAAATATAGAAATGAAAACTTATACTGTACCTAGACAGGAAAAGAAAATTACAAGGATAAGACCAAGATCTAATGTACTGAGGAAATTACAGGAGCAGTCTACTTCCAAATGAAACCAAGCGCAATGTACTCCAGTGGCTTCTGCCCCTTCGACCCAGGATCAGTGTGGGCACTGCCAATCAGCTCTGGAAGATTGACTGATTGATTGATTTTGTGTGTATGTATATATGTTTGTGTTTTTATTTTATTTGGGTACTTGGGATTGAACTCAGGACCTTGCACTAGCCAGCCAGGAGCTTATGCTGCTGAGCTATCTCCCAAGCCTCCATTTGTATTTTTTATTACTTACTAATTTTTTAAAGAGAATAAAAATAATAAAAAACATTAGAAACAGTAATAGAATTTCTCTAAACAAAACAATAGGGATTCAATGATTGTTATATTACATTTTATTGTCTTCAACATAGTTGTTCAGATTACTAGATATAAGCATGCAAAATTGGTTTAAGAAAAGTAAAAAGGGGGCCGGGGAGTTGGCTCAGTGGAATAAGCACTTCTCTGGCAAGCTCCAGGGCCTGAGTTCAATCCCCGGTTCCACAAAAAAATAATAAATAATAAATAAATAAATAAATAAAAAGAAAAAGAAAAACAAATGTAAGCATTAACTGTTCCTTTCAATATAGTGCTGATTTTGACTAAAGGAACTTAAAGGTGTTTATGGTTTTACAAAATCTGACCCTTAGGTGTTTTTAATCATTTGCTGGATGGGACACCTTTGGGTTGCTCCCTGACTTTCTCATGGAAGTTTCAAACTGAGGTGTGTGTGTGTGTTTGCACAAGAAAGAGAGGCAGACGGGAAAGAGGGAGGGAGGCAAGGAGGAAAAGAGGGAGAGAAAGAGGAGGGAGGAAGAGAGACAGAAACAGAGACAGACAGACAGAGAGAAGGAGGAGGAAGAGGAAGATGATGAAGAGAGGAAGAGAGAGAGATAGACAGAGATGGAGAGACAGATAGAGGCAAAGAGACGCGTGTTCACCCAGCTCATTCAATGTGCACCTGAGGAAGGCCGAAGGTTGAAGTTGCAGCAGCGGCACTGCTTGGCATCCTGCCCGACTCCCCTCCCATCTATGCTTCCAAGTCCTATACATAGGTGCTGGCTACAATGAACACACACATCGAGAGGCTCATCTGCACATCGCCATCTAGTTCTGCCCTGAGCGGTGCCCTGTGGCACTGCAGCTACGGCTCTGCATCTGGGTGGTGCCTGTGACTACTCTGGGACTGCACCCTGGGCAGAGCATACAACACATTGGAGCAGCTAACATCCAGCCATTTGGATTTTACCAACCCATGTCTTACCTTCTTGCTAACTCAGTTCAACATCATCAGCAGCACTCGTGAGATGCTCATGCACCATATGCATTTGGAATGGGCTGAGGACAAAGGCCAGAGAAGCAGCAGGACTGAGATGGAGAGCTTGCAAACATGGCGCGATGCTGAGCTTCCGCCCACTGCTTCCGCCCACTGCTGCTCTCTGAAGACCCTTCCAGCTGAACACTGTGGGAGGCCTTCACCAATTGTCTCTGGGAGGTCTCCCGAAGGTCAGTGACCTTCAGCATTAATCAAAGCTCTGGTCCTTACCCTAACTTCAAGCAGAAGCCTGAAAGCTACAGAAGAGACCAAGCTGAGAAGCAGGTGTCACAGGACTTTACCTTTCCATAAAATACTCCTGTATGGCAAGTGGTGCAAAATTACCATCTCTAGTTTAGTGACAAGGGAAAGTTAAATTTAGAAATAGTAATTTGTGTCAGGTTGTAGGTGCAGAAAATAGAGATTAATTGAGAATCTACTTTTTATCCTACGCAGCAGCTTACCCACATGTACCATGCTTGCTTCTGATAAATGAAAGGTGTAGTGGATTGACTACCGATAGTTGGCTTGTAACATGCCGCTGAACTGAATCTGCGTGGTGTTGGGTGCGGGGGCCCCACCTGAGGGAGGATTGTCACCAGCAGCATAAAAGGAGAACTGGAGGGGAAGGCGGCGCTCTTGGTTCTTGTGGAGAAGCTTGTCACCCTGGTTTTTCTGATATGAACTCAGCTATCCTCATCCTCAGAGGAGCTCAGGACCTTGTTGCTTCTGAGAAGGGCTGAGGCTTTCTCTGAAGGTGCTCTGGTCCTTACCCTGAGCCTCACTTCCTGGATCCAGTGCCCGTCTCTCAGCCACACTGCACCCCACTGGCACAGGTTTCCTGGCTCCCGCCACTGGCCTTTGGTCCTCCCCAGTGCAGATCCTTGACACAGACTTGCATGAGAAGTTGGTGTGGGCTCCGGGCTTCCAGCTGGCCCAGTGGAGGACATTGCCTCAGCTCTAGGCCTTCAGCTGGACTCGACCAGGACACTACCGTGGGTCCAGGCCCTCCAACGGGTTCTTTGGGTCTTCAGTGTATGGACAGGTTTCCTGCTCTCTTTTGCATTTGTGTTTTGTTTTTTCTTCACTCTTCAAGTAACTAATATAAAATAACCCAATAAATTATGTGTCCTATGTTGAACTGTTTCCCTTGTGAACTCTGGCTACAACAATAAGAAAAGCTTCAACACTTAGCAATTAAGTAATCTTAAACTATTATGTCTCCCTGAAATCACATATTTTCACAGCTTTATAATAGGGAGGAGAATGATGACTTTTGAAATGTGGCCAATTTTGCTTATATTTCTAAACAAAAGTTACAAGACAATTTAGTTTAAGTGGCTCAGAAACCCAGAACAAGCTTTCCTACATTAAGATACTAGACTTCTCTACACCTTGCATAATTAGAGTGCTCTGCGCAAGAGTTTTATTTTGGCATTCAGGTTATTTCTTTAGGTATGTGATGTCACCTTTGGAAAAGCCAAGACAGGCAATCCTTGCACTGGAGAAAAGGTCAGCCGTGACCTTTGGGAAGGCAAACTTGAACGGATGTGTGCTGCGACCTCAGGAGAGCTGAAGCCACGGCCCTGTGGGCTGGCTCTGACGTCCTGCCTCCCTTCATCTCCATCCACCATCCCAGGTCTCTGGTCCCAAGACTGCAGAAGTCACCTACATAAGTCTTTCATTGTCTACATAAGCAACAAATATTGCAACATTCTAAGAATAAAATAAGACATTTAATCTCAGATTTGCCGGTCATGTGGGTGGCAACCAGGGACACTTCATCTGTTAAGATGTAGACATGGCTGTTCTGTCAACTTCCTAGTGGTTTGAAAGGCCTGGACTTGAGGGGGAGAGCTGCCCCTTCTTGGGGTTTGGTATTGCTCCTGGCCAGAATTACCTCAGAAGATGTTTCAGGAAGTAAAGAGATAGCTAGGCGTGCAGGCCTATAATCCCAGCACTCCGCAGGGTCACTACCAGCTCAAGGCCAGCCTTGGCTACACAGTGAGTTCAAGGCCAGCCCGGGCTACACAGTGAACTCTGTCTCAAGAACACAAGGAACAAAAGAAAGAGATAAGGAGGCAAAACATGTCATCATAAGTGGCAGCCATGGGAAAATCAGGAGGAACATTTGGATACAATTTTTAAAGAGAGGAATACATTTCTCAAGGACAACCCTTCCCAAGCCATAGTGGCTAAGGCTGCAAATCAGTACAATAGCAGGTGTCTGCAATTCCACTTAGTGTTTGTTCATTTCTGTTGCTGAGGACTAAGCCGGGCCCTCCTCCCGGAGCTGCATTTCCACTCTCACCCTACTTGTTGAAAGAGTCTCTCTAAGAAACTAAAGTGCCCTGACTAGGCTGGAAATTCGGATCCTCCTGCCTCAACATGGGGGTGCTGAGACAACAGATGTGGCTTGCATGAAACATCACCGGAATGTTTTGAAGGTGTAAAGGTTTACTTGGGCTCGTTGTTAGTATTACTGTATTAATTCATGGAAGATTCTCTAACTGGAATTGGTCAGAGCTCTGGCTGTGTACAAGAGCTCCGTGTGGACTCTGCCCGCCCCTGCGAAGCGCAGCAGGCCACCACAGTACTCCGCAGTGCAGCAGGAGGAAGAGCCACCCCATGAGCCACCCACAGAGAGCGACCGGAATTTCTCCACCATGAGGGCAGGCTGTTCTTGAGGTGAGTTACAGCCAAGAGCCAGTCGAGGACGCAGGGGTGTGTCAGTCTAAAAGGCTTTCACCAGCAGATGCCTCCCCAGAGCAGTGCTGACAGTGCCTGCGGGCAGCAGCAGGCGAGGGGTCAACGCAGGGCGGCTTCTCCTGCAGTATAATTTTAAAGGTAAACCTCCACTGTAGTTTCTGATCACCCCAAGACAATGGCTGATGTCGCCTCCAAGCCCGAGGGTGTCCTTGTCCACCATACTCAGCGGATCTGCCACATGCACTGGCCAGCTCTTCCCCAAAGTAGAAAATACCAGCAAACATGAGCATTTTGGAGAAATCCAGGACACGGAGGGAGCTTCGACATCGCGGCTACATGCCATCAGGAAAGGACCTCCAGAGCTGCTTCAGAAAGTGACAGGAGCGCCCGCATGAGTGTGCTCAAAACAAGGGAGAACCTTGGGAAGGCTCAGGGCGGAGTGCTGCAGTGGTGATACTTTGATTTAAACGTCGTCTATATTACATGACCCCATGTTGGAACCTTCTCATCATCTGAGAACAAAAGAATGAGAACGAGGAAACAGGACGGATGAAGTCAGCAGTCTACTTTAAATCTTCCAGTGAGTTGTTCAATCCCAACTAGGAGCCTGGGACAATACAGGAGACTTGCCGTTCCACATGGCGGAGAGACCTTCTCTCCAAGTGACTTCCAACCATTTTCTGGCTCTCAAAATTCAGATTCAGGCAGAGGAAAGCTACCTGTTCTCAGAAATGCGGTCCGGTTGGGGTCCACGGCGACTCCCTTCCTACCCTGCGTGTGGCACACGCGGCTTGCTCGTCAGCTCGGTTAGGAAAGGCTGGCTCTTCACATCCGGGCTTCTCCTGGGTGACTCACCCTTGGCGCCGGCCTTCTGGTGTACAGTAGCTGTGCACGTGCCGGGCTCCTGGCAGGAGGCATGCGATGTCACCAGCCCCCTGGTGACCCTGGCAATGCGTCGCTGGGCTGCTCCTCACACCTGCTGGTGTTGTGTGCTCCTGAGGCACAGGCCTCTCCACGTGACTTCTGCAGCGCTGGCGTGACTTCCGCGATCCAGCATCGCTCCCCGGTTAGTAACCCACCTATAAACTTGCCTGAAAATAACTTTTGGAAAGTTAAACATAAACACGAGAGCGCATCCTATATCGCAATGTGCACAAGCACAGTTTACGTCTCCATCCGGCCCGCCTCCCGAAGGCCGCTGCCTTCTACAGCACCTCACTGTGTGGGCCAAGCAGAAGGCCGCCTTGCCAGTTCAGTCTCCTCCAAGGTTGAGAAAATCTACTGGAACATTCACTAAGATGCTCATTTCATAACTATTAAAATACACAGTTTCCCAGTGAGCACCCAAATGGCATGCTATGGGAGAAACCAGACAGCTGCTCCAACTGAAATTATAATCTATGGGCTGGAATGTCAATGAGGGAGTCAGAGCCCTGAGTGTTTAATCACGGGCTGCTGCGGAGAGAAGCTGGGGGCTGCAGCAGCATGCTAAGCAGGGGCCAGGGTCACACACCCCTTCCCAGCTCTCCTTCCCAGCGAGAACACGCAGCCGGTTGGCTCCACAGGCAGCAGCTCATGTGTAACGTTTACCCTTTCGCAATAGTTTTGCATCTTCTCTTCATAAAAAAATAGTTGATATAATGCAGGTATCTGAATTTCTGCTAAGGAAGGAAGGGAGGGAGGGAGGGAGGGAGGGAGGGAGGGAGGGAGGAAAAGTTACCTAATTTAACTAAAGGCTTAACCCCATATCTCTGTTCTACCTCAAATCCAGGACCAGTGAGGGTATGTAGTACATGTGTTTCTGTTAATGTGATTACTTTTGACAAATGTGACAACAATCTTAGCAGAAATCATAGTTGGATAATTGGGGAAACCGATCACAAGCTGCCTTCCACACATAGGTGTGCAGCCTCCTGCCCAAAAGGCGGTGCTCTTAGTGGACAGCTGAGGAGATGGCTTTGTCCTTGCATTTTGCATATAAGAATGAATAAAAATAGCTGCAACCTATTTCCATGCAAGTCCGTAGAGGGAATAGGAGAACACCATAGAGTGCGCAGTGGCAGCTCTTGCTGGAGAGAGAGGAGCAACAAAAGAAGAAGTAAGATGCCCGCGCCTGAGGCAGGGAACCAAGCAAGGAGACACCCCACCGCCCCGGAACACAGTGCGGCTAGTGCCTTCTCTTCTCTCTTTTCTCTTTTTTCCCTCTTTTTTCTCTTCTTTTCTCCTCTCCTTTCTTCTGTCTCTTCTCCTCTCTTTTCCTCCCTTCTCCTCTGCTCTCTTCTCTTCTCTTTTCTCTTTTCTTTTCTTTTTTTTTTAACCTGTGGTACCAGAGAGGGAACTCAGGACCTTGATTTGCCAGGCAGGCGCTTATGCCACTGCGCTATATCCTTGGCCCTATTGCTTTATTTTCTCATAGACCTAACTTTACACAAGCTCATATATTAGTCACAATGAAAGTGTCGGCCTCTTTCTCTCTCTCTTTCACACACACACACACACACACACACACACACACACAC
>NDGN010854375.1:0-18500 GCA_002564285.1 Tympanoctomys barrerae | reverse complement strand
GATTGAACTCAGGCCCTTGCGCTTGCCAGGGAAGCGCTTATTCCACTGAGCCATCTCCCCAGTGCCCTCGGTCCCAGTTTCTATGAAGATTTCATTCCATGTGGAGAAACAGGTCATAGTCAAGGAAGCAAATAATGAGTTAAGTTTTGGGATGTCCTCTCTGAGGAATGGCCACTTCAGGTGTACTAGATGGATGAATTGGTCAGTCCTGCAAAGAACAGGTGGAGAATGGAGAATGCAGTCAGCTGTGGAATCAGTAATGGGTGGGTCATAAGATTTACTGATGAGAAATACAGAGAATGTCAGGGTATTGTCTCAGAGAGTCAAGAGGAGACTGATAGGAAATAAGATTATGGGGGCCACAGAGCCCAGATCAGGGAGGACTTCGTAGGCTATGAGAAGTTTTTCTCTAAGCATATTGGGGAGGTACTGAAGGTATTAAAGCAGGGGAATAAACTGCACAGGGATTAAACAGAACATTGGATTGATTTGTTACTGGAAAAGATTATTCTAGCAGCTATGTGGGGAGCAGATGATTGGAAGACAAAGAGAAAGAGTTTAGTGGAGAAGATGTTGCAGTTCCTCGTGGGAAGAGAAATTGAGACAGAGGCCAGAATGACGATGATGGTTATTGACCTTCAAGCCTCCCTTTTGTGGGCTTAAGTGGGTGACACAGGTCTAGAAGGACTCTCTAATTAATTCTGCCATCCATTGCTTACTTTAGCTACCATTATAGCTATTTTCAAAACCTAAGAAGTGTGAATAGAATGTCTCTATTTTCATTATTCAAACTATGAGTTTGATTTTTCTTATCAGTTCATTTCATTGTTCTTCTTGTGTCTTTCACCAATTAGAGTATTAACCAATGAATGATTTCTATAATCCTTGGGGAAAGTCAATCATGGAAACAAGATGGACAAATAAACATTACTTCAGACATTCAGGTGAGTCTAGGTCTGACTATTAATAAATATCCAGTCTGGGGAAATATTTACAGAAGTGCAAACTGCATTTTCTAAAGCATGAAAAAGTATGACATGTTTAGAAAAAGCCAAATAGTTCCTAGAATACACTTGACATGGTAGAGGTATTGTTAGGAGATGAGAATAGAGGGGCTTTGTAGATGGGATTTTATAGCATGTAAAGGGCTAACAAAGCAGTGCAGAGGAGGGGCATGTCTAAATGTAAGCTGTAGAGAGGTACTTTGGCTACAAGGAAGGGAGTGGATTGGAGACACTGAGGTTGGAGGCAAGGGACATGGTTAGGAGCCTGGCACCCAAATCCTAAAGTACAACCGTCAGTCCCTGGAGTTAGGTCCAGGAATGGCTCTGAAGGGAAGGGAAACAACGTGGTGTATATGTAGATGGCAGAGGTGGCAGGTTCTGGTGGCTGATTAGATGTGGAAAGAACAAGAAAGAGGCAGAGTTGCGGGGGGGATTCCAAAGTTTCTGGTCTAAATGACTGGAAGGATAACAATGTGACAGTAGATTGTTATAGCTATGAAAGTACCTTGCATATGTGCTTATGAAAAAAATCGACAGAAACTATCAATTTCAAGAAATTTCTTCAGTTCTCTATCCTGTCCTGTATCTTTGTACATTTGAAGTATCTCTTTGAGGTTCCTGTTATCAAAAGGTGAAGTCTCATTTCCTACCTTATAAGTCTGGGCTGGCCCTGCAATTAGCTTTTTAATTTTCTAATAAACAGAATGTGGTGGAAGCAACATATTAATTTTTGAGTCCAGGCCTTAAAAGGCCCGGTGGTCTGAGGTAGCCTAGCTTCTTGTGAACAGCTGTTATATGAACAGGTAGCCTGCTGGATGATGAGAAGTCTTGAGGAGTCAAAACAAGCCCTTCCAGCTGAGGCCATCCTCCTCCAGCCAGGCCCCAGCTGACCAAGCAGCTGCCCAGAGTGCTATGCCTGAGCATAGGTGAGCACTGGTTACCAGAACCTGGCCCTGTTTTATTGATAGTGAGCCTGAGACCCAGGAGGAGGGAAGCACTCACTCAAGATCACCAGCTAGAGGCAGGGAAGAGAGGAACTGTTTCTGGATCAGCCTAGGGCTCATACGTGGTGTGTTTGTCTATGCCTGCTTCTTGGAGGGTGGCTATCACAAACCCTTATTTCTGGGCTGAGAAAGTGAGGGTGACACTTCAGACATACTTCTCAGCAGGGCAAACCTCTCTGCTCTTACAATTTGCAAGCACTTCTGGTGAGCGCCCATATCAGGAGACAAGAGGCAGTGGCTAGTTATGCAGCTCCCTCTACGCAGGGTGTGACTCAGGCCACTGGCAGCCCTCATGCCTCCTACAGAAGCACAAGAGATGCTTCCTTGGATCGGAAAGCGATCACGTACATGAGTCTCAGATGAAGCTCAGCTCAAGAGATCCAGAAAAAGCTGAGATGTGGGAGGGAAAAAGAACAGGAATAGAGAACTGGTTTCATCTCTTTCAGGAACCTTGTTGATTCTTTATGGTGAACTCTTTGTTTAAAAAGTCCATTTTTCATACATTCAAAATTCCAAGCTGCTGAAAATTTCCTCCTGTGATGAGTCGCATTCAGAACAAAACGTGCGGCCTGATTTGTCTCTCCCTGAAATCAAAGGCAGTATTCTAAAGAGATTGCATTTGCCACACAAAGGTGGCAGATGTTTGCCAAGATTATAGCTGCACAAGCATTCTGCACGCTCGATCTTGGGTGCTTTTCATTTTTGAAAAGAAGCAGTTTTGTGCCATTCCTGCATCCCCAGGGAGTTTCTGTTACCGACAGAAGCCAGAGAGCCATAGCTCAGGCCAGGTGTGGATGGATGCAGGTGTGCTGACCTGGCCTTCTATGCTCTGGATGCTCTGCAGAGCAGTTGGTGAGCAATGCTGGGATCTTTTCTTTCCCTTCTGGTGCTTGGGTGAGACGTGCAGCCTCATGGATGCAAAGCATGTGCTCCACTACTCTACCACTGAGCTACACCCCTAGTCAGTTCCTAAGGAAGAATAGGCCTGAAGTACAGTGCAGGTGGGATTTGCCAACTTGCTAGGAGCCACCTGCAAGTATCCAAGGTGCTGTGAGGTCTTCTGGGCAGTGTGCTAGACCTTCGTGAGAAGAGATCCTAGCTTTTCATTAATTTGGCATTCACTGAATTTCTCGAATTAATAAAGTGACAATGGGAGGGACAGACTGTTCTTTTACCTGTCCCATCACATTCTTCAGACCTCTTTATCTGTCTCTGTTCCCCTCCCCAGTTCTTACCCATCCTTCAAGATCCAGTGCCTGTGTTAACTCCTCCAGGAGTTCTTCCCTGACACCTTCTGCCTATGCTCCTTGTTTACCTTTCTGTTCATGCTTCTATGAGACCCTTTGTTTGTGCATGTAAGAATCAATCCTCCAGTAACTTAGGTATCTGTCTTCTTATTCATGTCTTCTTGGAGGGACTGATAGATTTCATTTTACACTTGTTTGTCCTTCTGTTGCTGCTGGAAATGGTGTTCAGCTAGACTCTGAGCATGATTATCATCATTTTATGGTCTGATTCTCGTCTGTCAGAAGCAGAAGGTTCAGTTCCTCAGAGAAGGAAATCTAAAGAACATGGAGTCAGTAATAAAAAGGGGAATCTTGTGATTGTGGTGTGTGTGTGTGCGTGTGTGTGTGTGTGTGTGATGGCTGGTATGGCTTCTGGGACAGTAAGCCTTGATAGCGACAGACAGAAGCTAAGGCTTATTGATCTTGAGGCTTGGGTGGAGAAGGGACCTATGGCTGTCCTATCCTTGGTGGTAAATGACTATTAGAAACAGAAGTTCTTTCTTTTCACAGTCTGCTCCACGCCAGACAGGCACTTGGTGTGAGGCACAGTACTCTGAGAGTTAAAGGCTTGGATTCTGGATTTAGAAAGCTGGAGTAGAAGCCACTCACCACTACTTACTAGTGGTATGATTCAAGACAATATACTCAGTCTCTTAAAACTCATATTTTCTTAGTTACTGAAGGGAATTCATACTAAAATTCAGCCTTTGTAGAGCCCCTATTCTATGCCAGATGTAGTATTTCATTCTTTGTGGCAAGAAGCATGCAACACGTAATGTTAAGTCTTAACTATTTTGAAGTGTACAACAGCAACATTAAACACAATTACATAGTTGTGTAACGGATCTCCAGAACTTTGTCATTTTGCAAAACTGAAACTCTATACCCATTAAACAACTTCCCACTCTCCTCTTCCCCCAGCCTCTTGTAATCACCATCCTATTTTCTGTCTCCTCACATTTGACTGCTTGGGATTTCTTCATGGAAGTGGAGTCATGCATTATTTGTTTTATTATGACTGGATTATTTCACTCAGCATTATACTCCGTAGGTTCAGTCATAGTGTAGCGTGTGTCAGAATTTTTTTTTCTCTTTAAGCCTAACTTAACTTCCCATTTTATATATAGACTATGTTTTGCTTATTTGTTACAATTATGGCACCCAGACCTCACTATTGTAAATAATAACACTTTGAGCAGGATATGCAAATATTTCTTAGAGATATTGCCTTCCATTCTTTTGGATATATACCTAGAAGTAGGATTGCTGGATCGGATGATAATTCTGTTTTTTTAGTTGTTGAGGAATAATTATACAGTTTTTCATAGGTCATGCCACTTTACATTCCCAACAATAGTGCACAAGGATTTCTGTATAGTTCTGCCAACAACAATCCTTACCAACACTCATTACTTGCTTTTTTTCGTTGTTGTTGCAGCCATTGCAATAGATGTGGAGTAATATTGCTCTGTAAGTTTGATTCACATTTTCCTTGTGATTAGTGATGTGGAACATTTCTTTGTATGATTTTTGGTCCTTTGTTTATGATTATCTTTCAAGAGATGCCTGTGCAAATCCTTTCCATTTTAAATCAGGTTATTTTCTTCTTTTGCATTTTAGAAGTTCTTTATATAATTGTTATTTATTTTTTATCAACATAGGACTTGAAAATATTTTCTCCCATTTAGTAGATTTCCTTTCTATTTTGATTGTGTCTTTTTAAAATTATGTGCAAGATTTTTATATTTCATCAGCATATACATCTTTTTAAAAATATTTAATATTTTGATTAACATAAAAATTATTTTTATGAGGTACAATGTGATATTGATTCCATATATTGCATTATGACCTAATCAGGGTAATTTGCACAATTACAACCTTAAAGTTTGAGTTTGTCCTTTTGATGCCCAGAAGCTTTTAATTTTGATATAGTCTTAGGGCCGGACAAATAGCTCAGCGGATTAAAATACCTGCAAGCAGGCATAGGGGGTGCGCTGAGACGACAATTGGGACTGAGTGTGGTGGTGTGCACCTGTAATTCCAGCTCTTGAGAAGCTGTAAAGAGGTGGATCATTATAAGTCTGATCTAGTAGTGAGACCCTGAACACCCTGTAGACCCTTCACTAAAATAAAAAAATTGACATGTAGTCTTATTTTTTGTTTGCTTGTTTTCTGCACTTTTAGTGTCAAATCCAAGAAATCACTGCCAAATCCAACGTTATGAAGTGTCTCCTTATGTTTTCTTTTGGGGGGGTTATTTCCTGTGTTTAGATCTTCAATTCATTTTCAGTTAATTTTTATATATGATGTGAGGTAAGGGTCAAACATCACCTTGTTTTCTCAGCAACACTGTTGAACAGACTCTCTTTTTCTCAGTAAGTGCTCTTGAAACCTTTGCAAAAGGAGATTTGACCACACACAATGGCTCATTATTTTATTTCATTGACCTATATGTCTATCTTTATGCCAATACTGTTTTTGTTATTGTAGCTTTAAAACCAGTTTTGAAGTCAAGCAATATGAGAGTTTTTACTTAGTTCTTTATCTTCAAGGTTGTTTTGACTATTGAAGGCCCCTTGAAATTCCATATGAAATTTAGGATTTTTTTCTTTTATAAGAAAGATGCCATTAAGATTTTGATAGGGATTATATTGAATCTGTAGATTGTTTTGAACAATAAAGGGTATATTAACTATTTTAGGTCTTCTATTGCATGAACATAGACTGTCTTCTCATTTGTGTCACCTTCAGTTGGGGCAATGGGTTACATGGTAAAGAGTTTCAGGAGCTAATATTTAAAAACACCTGGAATAAGGTCCTAAATATTCAACAACTATTTGTATATATGTCTAATATACATACATACATACATACATTACTTGTGTGCAAATTGAAAAGACATAGCATTAAATGTAAAAAAAATCTAAAAGAGAATTTCATCTCAAACATTCTCACACAAATTTCAATTTTAAGAACAATTTATTTGGATAATGATAAATATCAAGGAAAGAAAAGATTCCTTACAAAAAAATACAAAAGTTGACTGTCTTTGTAATTTTCCTTTGCCTTCTTAAATGTAAGAGTCTTATAGGGCTGTGAAGGGAAAGGATTCGGATCTGAACATTAGGAAGATTTCATGGTAAAGTAATAGACAGGAATTCTTGGAGTTCTCAGGACTCAACTTACACTTATACTAGAGATGAGGGACAATCAGAATATGAGAATGGGAAAATTCTGGTAGTTCCTTTAGCACACATAGGCCCTATATTCAGAAATCTAGTAGGGTCTGTATATTTGATAATTCTTCATCCTTGAATTTGGTGTGTATTACTTCCCTTATCTGCCTTTCAGACTCTCCTGGAGACCAAGCAGTAGCCTCATTTGTATCTACTCTATTCTCCTGTCTGTATCTGTTTTTTTAAAAATACATATTATATAACTTAATTCAGGGAAATAGACCCAAAGTGGTTAGTGGTTAGCCCAGGTCCCACAATTAATGACTGCTGTTGTGGGTTTCCTGGCGAGATCTCCCAGACCAGCTGTGCCTAGCACCAGGTCCACTACCTCAGAGAAGAATGGAGACTGGTCCAGGCCTCCAAACCTGAGCTGCTGTTTCACCTGGCTTCTCAGAGGTCCTATGGTTTGGGGGCAGGGACTACATGAGCAGGCAGTTGATGCCTTCTTCTGAGGAGGACCAGAGTGAAGCTGAGTCCAGACTTGATGTTCCTACAAGGCTTCACTTAGGGCAACCCCCAGCCTTCCTGAGCCAGGTCTGGCCCCAGAGCCTTGCTGCCTGGTGCTTTTCTTTAGGGAAGTCTCTCAGATCCTGAGTTAGA
Source organism: Tympanoctomys barrerae (assembly GCA_002564285.1). Lineage (NCBI taxonomy): Eukaryota > Metazoa > Chordata > Mammalia > Rodentia > Octodontidae > Tympanoctomys > Tympanoctomys barrerae. Next base: position 11,367 of record NDGN010854375.1, on the reverse strand, counting down.
AAACCAAGAGTGAGTGTGTCTTCCTCTTTCAAGATAGCCTTTCTGATTAGCCAAAGGGCCAAAGCAAAGGGAAAGACTGTGGCAGAAAGGGCCCTGACATGCCACAGTCATTTTCTGGCCTTGCTGTTTTTAGAAAAGGAACTCTTTCCCATGGTTAGGGGAGAAGTCAGACTTTCCTGTTCCTCTTGGGCCAGGCATGAAGCAACTTTCAGTCCTGATGTTGACACCAGGTCAAAGCCTCAGACAGTCTCCCTGTGCTAGGCTCCTTGCACTTCTTTACTCTGACCTTTTCATAAAGGAAAACAAGTATCTTAGCATAGCAGCAAGGCCTGTGCAGGGCCTTGGTGTAAGGGGAGCAACAGTAGGGGATAGGGGCAGGATCCAAGACTCTGGGGCCACTAAGCTGGGCTGGATCATCAGTACCATGATTAGTGGCTGGGAGAAGCTAGACAAATCAGTTATCTTTCTGAATAGCAGCCTCACTATGAGGAAAGTGGGAGAGAAGTACTATACACACAAGGAATAGGAAAAAAGAGAAAATTAATATGGAGAGCTCCATGTAGGGCTTGGTATATAGTAGATACTCTGATATCATTATTATTTGTGGTCCTAGGGTTTGAACCAAGCACATGATATGTGCTGGGCAAGTGCTCTACCACTGAGATATATCCTCTCTTCCTTTTAACATTTTGAGATAAGGCCCTGCTAACCCATCCAGACTGGGCTCCAATTGTGTCCTCAAACCTTGTCCTCCTGAGTACCCGGATACTACAATACTCATTCCTTAGACATGGACATTGTCAACCTGCAAGGTTACTGAAGCCTGTACTTGAATCCTCAGTTTCAACAGTAGTCCTGTGAGTGGACAGTACATGTGAGGCAGGGCTAAGCCCTAGAAAGAGGGCACCATGGACTCAAGGAGAACTGAGGTTAAATTTTTAGCTCTATCAGTTAATTATCTGTTTGTACAATGAATTAGGAAAAGTTCATTCTCTTCTTGAGCTAATTTTCTCATCATCTACTTTCCTTCATTGCATCATTCTTATGGGGGGGTGGCAGGAGGATTACTTGAAATAATGCATCTTCTAGGCATAAGGCAGATGTGCAGTATATGTTCCTATCAGTAGTAAGGAATCAAGTCTATTCAATGGATAATCTGAACCCTCCCAGATATGGCCAACAGGAAACATGTGAAGAGGACACTGTGTTTTGACTTGGTAATGTATAAAGAGAACCCAGAGGACAAATTAAGGGAAAAATGGCTTCCTCAGTTGGATCATTCACTTTTTCACTTTCCCAGGACTTGGCTTATTTTAGGTTTTTAAAATATGTTTGTCAAATTCAGGAAAGCATTATTAATGCTTTGCCAACATGGTTTTCTGTGGTCAGGATTAGCTTTGTATTTGAAGCACAGTGTAAAATTTATGTTATAAAGATTCAAATATTCCATCATGATCAAGGTGAAGTGTATTTCTTTCTAGATTTCAGCTTTGGAATTTTCACTTGTTTAAAAAATTACACTGACAAAAGATCATGCTGATAAAATACCAGTGATAAAAATTATACTGATGGGGCTGGTGAGATAGCTCAGCACGCTAAAGTGTCTGCTTAGGCAAGCTTAGGCAAGTGCAAGAACCACAGTTTGATCCCTGGCATTGCATGCTGTGCCAGCCCCACCCCTAGGGTGGGCCAAGAGGGTCACAAAGTCCAGGAGTAGTGGCGTAGGGCTGTGATCCCAGTACTTGGGAGGCTGAAATCAGGAGGATCACTATGAGTCCATGCTGTGTAGTGAGACCTTGTAACAACCAAACACTTTAAAAAAAAATCACACTGATAAAATTTTTAAGCATTTTGAAAAAAATCTATTTTCTTTCTTTTAAAAATGTTCTTGAGTTTGATGAAATTATAATGGTTATTTAAAAGTTTTTAACCCCAACTCCTTCAATACCCAAGATATTTTCTATTTTACTCCCCTTCCCCCACCCCCAGTTTTCAGTTATAACAGCTTGTTCTTTGGCATGACTAGTGACTTTTGCTTGAATAGGGAGTGTGGTGCCTCTCAACTCGTAGAAGCTTTGGATAATGGGGCCTTCTCCCAGCGCGGAATCAGCCCCTCTTCCCCTGCGTGCACAGGAAGCTGCTCACCTCAAGGCATCCCCCTCTGGCTCACCAGTGCTCTGGCCTTATCTCTTCAGCACACTCACCACAGAGCCAGTGGTGGCGCTGCTGCCCCTTCAGCACGTCTTCACCTCTACCCTTTGTTTCCTGAAACTGCCCCCAAACTGCTCTGCTTTATGGAGGCTTTCAGGGTAGCCTTTTAGCTTTCCAATTTTGCAGATTCAACAAATGTCATAGGCAAATGTGGCCACGTCTTAAAGTCTCTCAAGTCCCCGGTGTCTCTTTAGCCTAGAAAGACCCTCAGAAACCCTTAATAATTTAAAATCAAGGACCCTTCACTTTCATTTTGCCCTGGGCCTCAGAAGTTATGTAAAGGCTCTTGTGTATGGCCAAATAAAATGTTTCTTGAAAGTTAAAGGGGCCGTCATCGCCCCCTTATGTAACCTACAAGGTGCTTCCTGATTTCCCTCGCCTTGCTTTGTTGATCTCTGAACTCCAGCTACACAGCCCCGTCCCTTAAACAGGGGATTCCCGTAGCCCTGCCCACCCCACCCCCTGGTTGGCTTTGCCACCACTCTGTCTGCATTCCACAGCAAGGTCCCACCTGACCACTCACTGTCCCATCTATGCTTTGTCTTTTTATCCCCTTTAAGGTCTTCAGAGCCTCATGCTTTTTGAAAGGAACTTATTTGCCTATTTGTTTTTTTCTATTTCTCCCAGTGGACTAGACTCAGTGAACGCAGTGGTCTTCCCATCATGCTCCCTGCCTCACTCCCAAAGCACTGCACAGCCTTTGGCTCATGGCAGAAAGATTGAAGAATGAATGGAGTTGCAGCACTGGGATTTTCATCCCAAAATGCTGATTTCTCAGGGTGTTGTCCCATGGGAAGGTTAGGTCAGCATTAGCATCATGAACTGTAGGTGGGGATAAGAATGGCTGTGGCATCCACAGCCCTGAAGTTGGCCAAGGTGGCCGCCATTCTTGTATCATCCTAGCAATAGAGCCTGTGAAAGTCTGGGGGCAGGGGTGCCCTATCCCTGTGGCAGGAATCCACTGTGTGGTTGCAGATGTAGAAAGGTCTGATTGCTGGTGTAGATGGAGAGGCAGGAGACAAGAGATCCATAGCAACAGAAGCATTGGATTGGAGACCACTTAGCCCAATGTCCCATTTTACAGAAAAGAATATTGAGGCTGAGAAGCAAAATCACATTCTCTTACAGTAACAGAAGAAGTCCAAACTAACTGCCTATTGGGAGGACCCCTTCCAACATTCACAGCAAGAGGCAGTGTGGTGCAAAGACCTCAGTGTAAGTAAGGTATTAAATGAGTTTAAATTGATAAGGTGCTTGCGACAGTTCCTGTCACAGAGAAATGGCTGTAGAGGTACTCACATATTAAAGGCAGATCTCTTGAGTTTGTTGTTTCACTACATGTGGAAGCCCCTAACTTGTATCATTTCACTTACCCCTCCCAGCACCTGGTGTGGTAATGCTATTGTGACTTCCCCCCATTCTGCAATCAAGAAAATGAAGGCTCAAGCTAGAGAGTGGCAGAGCTGGGTGTGGTTTCAGTCTGGTTGACTAGGGGGCTGGGTTTCTGGCCACTGCCCTGGGTGGCATCAGAGGTAGAGCTGTCCTGGCATCTCTGCACTCTTTTCAGTGCCAGGTCTGTGACTGGCATGTATGGGAAATGTTGCTGAGTCATGTTTGCTATGCTGGGAAGCAGCCTTACTCATTGGCTCATTCATGCCACTAGCATACTCTGTATCTCCCCAGGCGGGCTCTGTGCTGGGCACTACAGAAAGCCAGGGAAAGCCAGGCATTTCCTGTAAGTTAGAGCAGCAGGCTCCCAGGGTGGTGGGGGCTGGCAGAAGGTAGGACACATTGAAGAACCAGTGAGCATAGACTTGCTCTTCCTCTAGGTTCTAGCTACCTCTTGCTGCAGGATGTGGCTTTCCTGAGAATCACTAGGGGCTGGGACCCCAGATACACCAGAGGAGACCAGGAAAACCTTTGAACCTTGGCAACTGTCCAGTGCCTCCACTCAAGGCTCATGCATGGAGGTTTGTGAGTGAAATCACTTGTTTTGGGCTACAGATGTGTCTGAGAGTCCCAGCCAGTGGGACCACTAAGTTATGCAGAGAGGAAAAAGCCTTGGCTGAAGCCACTCCTGGAAGCTTAAGATGACCACAGATTCACCATCCTACTACTCTCTGACCTCTCCAACTAGGAGTTTCCAGGCTGTTCTGCTCCCTGGAGACCTGTCCTCACACCCTGTCATTACACCCCAACAAGCCTTGTGAAATTCAAGATGGATTATTCAAGGTGAGTGTTTTCTTTTCAGTCTTCAGCAAAGATGCCCAACCCTATGATGCCCACTGACCTCATTTACACATTCATTCATGCGTTCATGCATCAGTGCAATTATTCAACAAATATTCACGGAGTTCCCACTGCAGGCTAAACTTCGTACTGGGCTCTGAGGTACCTGAAAAGAAATCAGTCACAGTTTCCATCATAGAATCTGCATTAAAAAGTACTAGCAACAATAAAGCAAAGAGAAAAATAATTACACATTTAAAAAGGTATGCAGAGAGACAAAAAATGGTGATATGAATTGGGACTAACTCATGTCAGCTTGGGAGGTACAAATGTTGAGTATTTATTGGCTTTATAAGTACAGAGATTATAGATAATTAAATTATATAAATTTATGATTAAGGAAATTATATTAAAATCAAAAGAAAACATCAATTCTTAATTATTTTACCACTATTTATGCTCTTATATTTATTTTCTCTGATTCTCTTTTATGATGGAAATGACATAGCAATGTGCTACTCTTCTTTCTCCAATTCTACTTTCAGTGATTTCACATTACTAGTTTGGAATTCACCAAGATGGAAATACTTATACCATGAGAACTGGCAAACACAGCAAGTCAGGGCTTTCTTTTTTTCTTTAAGAACTAATTGGTAACATTTATAAGAACTAATTGGTAACATTTATAAGCACTGTACTGGGATATGAGAGCATAGAGAGAATTTGACTTCCAGTAGCTCAGTCAGGTGAGATTTCTTCAAGGAGAGATATTTTGGCCCAGAGTGAAGAGGAGAATGAGTTGACCTGTAACAGGAGGCATGAAGTCTGAAGCATAGGGATAAACAAGGTCAGAGCAAAGCACTATGGTCACTTCTGGGAAGTGGAATAAAACCTCAATACGGTTGCTAATGAGTACATGGAGCTACAACCATGATGAACCATGGGAAGAGGAGAGAGAGGTGAGGTTGGAAAAGTTGGCAGGGGCCAGACTACTCAATGGTGTTTTTTGTTTTTATGGAAGAGCAGCATGAAGCCATAGGAGGGAGCAGGAGGTGATTCAGGTGTCCACTCATGCATCTACCTGCAGCAGTGCTGCCTGGCAGCGGGAGGCCCACACAGCTTGACCTCCACCTCCATGCACTTCACATTTTGGCACATTGTGCTTCATGGCTTCTCCTGAGCTACAGGGAGGGGGAAGGGCAGGATGCTAACTCTCTTGGGGGACATCTTGAACCACAAGACCATGGAACCTGGTGGGTAGAAGCTCAAGCCTCCTGCTTTTCAGATAAAAAAATTTTTCTCTGCTTTTCAGATAAAAAATTCCTCGAGGGAGTCCCTGGTAAATTAGAGCCCACTTTACCTATAGCAATGCCCTTGGTATCTCTTTTTCCAGTTGTTTTCTTCATGCTTCCTGTCTCCTGTTTCCTGGAAACACTTCCCACATTAGTTAGTAAGCTGTGGCAAAATCCTTATCTCAGGTGATGCTTTTAAGGTCATTCAGACTAAGACTGGGTTACTTGAGGGTGAGGTGAACACATCACATGTGGAACTGGCAGATGAGAGATGGTATGGCAGGGCCATTTCTGTTCCCTTAGATTCTTTCACTCATGGCTGGGACATCTCTACTGATTTCAGGATTTTCCTTATCCTGGATGCTGGAATCAGTGACTATAGATAGCTTAGTTTCTATTCCAAGCCTTGAGTGTATCAGTGAGGTGGTACATTAAATCCAGGACTATGGTGTGAGGACTATTCCAAAGGCCTCACTGAGACCTCACTAAGATACTAAGTTTTCACTCCTGCATAGCTCGAATCTGGCTCTTGATGCTGATCATCCTAGGCTAGCCCCTTCCTGTTGGCTCCTGTCTCCTCCTCACCCTGACTTCTACTTGATTCTGCCACACGTGCCACCTGGATGGTAGTTTAGGGATCTCTCTGGAGCTCTGGGAATTGCATGTTGGTGGCATAGAACATCAACAACACTTGCCATATTCTTGAAGAAAACACAACCAGACAGATGTACACCCTGTGGATACCTCACTGTAGGTACCACTGTAGGCCCTGATATTGGAAGCTGAACCTATATACCCAACCCTGGGCCAAATAGGACACCCAGCATTGCTTTTTCCTGTTTCCCCAGTTCAGCATGGGTGATTAATACCCCACTTACTTTCAGCAGGCTAAGTTAGCATAGAGAGAAAGCCTGAGGCTGGACCCCCACAGATGGCAGCTATCTGCAGTTTCATATGCCTCAGAGCACACGTGTTCCCTTCCTAATTCTCCTCCACTTTGGGCCCCCTGGCATAGGCTATCATTCAGGACACAGTTGGTGAATTGGTGGACCCCACTCCTGCCTGGGAAACCTGCTCATTCTCTCCTTCCCCCAGGATCCTTGTTCCCACCCCCACCATCATCCCCTCCTACTGTTCCCTTCAAAGGCTCTCCAGAACATTCTGACTCATCATCTGACTCAGGTAGTTTATTTTTGTTCCCACAACCTGCTTCCTCGTGGACTGGAGATCATAGCTGTCACCTCTGTACATATATGTGCCTGTGTGTATACAAGAATATGTGCCTATGAATGCATTTTGTTCATGTGTGTGCACCTCTAAACATGTATGGACAGTACACACTTATCCATATGCACTTGTGTGCTCATGTACATGTGTATACCTTCTCCATGTGAGGGCAGTTCTTTTATCTCATCCCTACTGGCATGTCCATTCTCCAACCCATGAAGAGCGCACAAATATCCTGAAAAAACCCCTGGAAGGCTGGTCAGGGGGGATGGACGCATGAATCTGCAAGTCAGTCATTCCAAGATGATCACTGAATGTGATTTGGACAAATGAAGACCAACCTAATGACCCTATCTGAGCAATTCTGAATCTGGAATCTCTTCACTGTAGAACTGGCAGGAATCTAAGGGCTCAAGCCAACGTCTCATTTGACACCTTGGGCCTAAGAGACCCATGCTGGTAAGAATTATGCTCAAAATTAGCCAGCAAGCAAATAACCAAAGTGGATTTGGGTAGTCAGTGATTCATGCTTTCAACCCTGGCCAGACTGCTCCCTTCTCTTTCCTCTTACCCCGTCTCAGGCAGGACTCTCACTTCTCTGCCAGGCCTGTGCAGTGGTCACCATTGTACTGGTCATCAGCCATGTGAAATGCTTGAAACATGGCCAATACAAATTGAAATGTATTCTAAGTGTGAGATATGTATCTGATTTCAAAGACTTAGTGTAAAAACTGGAAAATATTTTAGTATTTTTTCTATTGATTACATATTGAAATAATATTTTAATCATTACATAAATATGTCCTTAAAATTAATTTCTTCAACTTTTCACTATTTAAAATGTGGTTACTCTGTTATTTATTTATATATTTGTATAAGATCAGTCCCAGAGCCTCAAGCAAATACTCTATGACTGAGCTATACTCAAGCATCCCTCCCCTGTTATCTTATATATAAAGTTTTATTGAAACACAACAAACTGATTTACATATTGGGCACTGGAGCTTTTGCTCTTCAGCAGCATGTTTTGCTGGAGACTCTGTTCTCAAGGACTGAAACAGTTACTTTCTGTTTCTTTACAGAAAAAAGTTTGTTCACCCTTGTATTAGACCACCAACTACATTAAAAACAGGAATAAATTGGGTTCATTCAGAATAAGGGCTTAAGAAAAATTCCTTGATTGAATGAATGAGTTGACACAATTTTGGAAGGCAAGTTTGTTGGATTTCCAGACAAAAAGATTAGTGTGTGTCAAAGGGTGGGTCTGAGAGACAACACATAGTATTCTAGGCTAGGTCCAGATACTTAAATGAGCTGCCTGTTGGTGGCCTGGCCTCCTGTTTCTCTTTCCCAGGCATCTTTTTCTGCAAGCACAAACAGCAAGTTGTTGACCATCTCCCAGAACTTCAGCGTCCACTGGCTGAGTTGTCACTCCTTGGAGTGGCCTTCTGGGCCCTCCTCATCACCTTGCCCCACCCTTTGGTCTGGTTGTCTGCCACCTGTCTGTCCCCTGGCGCTCTAGGACCACTCCCACAGTGCCCCACCCATTCTGGTCTTCTTGGCTTTCCGCATACTCTTTCTCTGCAAGTCAAACATCCACCCTTCTAGGCTCAGCTCCAGTATTTCTTCCTTGAGACACATGTGGCATTTTGCCAATATGAGAGTTTCTTTTGAATAATTGTTACCATAAGATAAATGAGAGGTGATAGTTCCCACAGCATGTTTTATCTTTCCTCACTGTCATATTAATAAGTGAAAGCAGACAATCTCATTTTTAATTAAATATTTTATTTTTATTAGTACATGTTTGCAGCACAGAATGATTACATTCACTATGGGGATTTGGTACAAGTACACGACACACCTTAATTCATTTTTATTTCACCTTCCTCACCCTTGCTTATGCCAGACACCACCCCAAATTCCCTGCATATGTTGTCTCTTAAAATTCTTACAATTTTATGAAATAGGTGCTCTCTATGCTCATTTTATAGATTAAAAATTTGAGATTCAAAGTATGCCATAGAAATTATGAGTGGTTTTGAAACTCAAATTTGAATTGGGTGGACTGAGAGTCCAAGGTCTTGAGCTTGGCTCTATTCTCCCTCTTGAGATGCTATCCTATTCACAGGTCTGGGTCCACTAGATTCTTCCTACATGAGTCCTGTCCCAGGTCTTAAAATACACTGGACTGGTTGCAGCCCAGTGTGTGCTCTGAGGCCTCCAGGTTGACTGTCCTTCATCTCTGGGCCTCAGTGTTGCTTCCCCAGGGAAGAGCTCCATTATTGCACAGACAGGGGTCACTTGGGGCTCTATAGTAACAAAGCACCCAGCTCTTCTTCCATAACCTTGTTTATTGGAGGAACAGTTCTCACTCTGTAGTGCAGGTTGGCCTGGTACTTGTTATCTTCTCACCTCAGACTCCTGAGTACTGGGATTACAGGCATGAACCTCCATACCTGGCTCCCATTCATGACTCTACATTTTCTAAAGGACTCATTCCCCCTACCCCACTGGACTATAAGCATGATGAAGGCAGACTTTGGTTACTGCATTTCAACAATTCCTTAGTGTCTGATGTGTACAGAGGCACAATGGGTGCCTGAACAGATGAATGGCACTGTGCTTTATCCCTTCACCTGGACATCAGCCTTACCAATCTTTAAATCCCCAGGGAAGCAGAGAAGCATGAGTTTCAGTTCTCGTGCCCTCCGCTGCGGGAGTTGAAGACTCTGATATTTGTTAAAAGGAAATGATAAGAGATGGTTGATTGCGACACCAGTTATGTCTCGGTTAGAACCAGAGCTTGTGACAAGACAGCACCTTCCTCAGTTCAGTCCATGAAGTCTGTCCCAAGCATGCCTCCATGCCCTGTTCAGGGGGCATGGTCTATGGCCAACAACATACCAGTAAGAGGTAGGGTGGGTAGGTCCCACGTCTGGGGATGAGCAGAGAGGCCTATAGCCTGAGAAGTGAGTCAGACAGACTCCCCACCCTGACCACACCCCAGAGAGTGAGGGAAGTGAGCTGAGCTGATCAGTCACATACGTGACAGCTCCTTGGAAGACTTCGATCCCAAACCACAGCCCAAGGGCTCCCTATTCTGAGTCTCCTGCTGCCTCAGTGGGTGTGGTTTAAGAACTTTGGTTTTTATCTAGTTCAGGGAAGGCATTAGCAGGTGTGGCTGCTGGTTGTCAGGAACTTTCATATCTGCCCTGCCTGTCCCTGAAACATCTCAGTGCTTGGTTGGTGGTGGGAGGGAGGGTTGGCTTTTTATGTAGGATCTCTAAAGAGCAGGTCTTATGGGCATGCCTAGTTCCAGTGTGAATAACTCATTTTGGTTTGCCTGGGCCAGTCTGGTTTTAAAAACTGATAGTCCCACTTCTTGGGAAAACCTTCCAATAGTTCCCAGCAAGCCAGGTTGCTCCTCCTAAGTGCCTTGCCCTTGTGTGATCAATTTCAGCATCAGCTACTATTGGCTACTGTGAAACTCTTCATCATTTCAGTACAAGGGTACTGGTCTCTTTTGAGGCTGGTACTGGCTAAATCCATGGACATACAGTAACCAGCTCAAACCTGTTAATCGTGCCAGACCACAGGTCTTTAAAACTGATCTTGAAGAATCTGTGAAGTTTTTGCAAGTGGAAGGCCCTCAGGATCTGATCTATAGGGCTATGGCAGTGTCCACACTAAGCTGGCCTGAATTTTGGGAGAAATGTCCATACAGACTATAATAAGCTGGATCAGAAAATGAAATGAAAATAGAAGGCACGACATTTATATCATCGAAAATTTTATAGCAGTTAGACATATTACTTTAAGTTAAATTCTGCATCACTTATAATTTTTCTGTTTTAATACTACTTTGTACTCGCTTCAAAAACCCCAAAATTTTATAGTAGTTAGATTAAAAAATAAATCAGAGCAATTAATTTTAAAATGTATTGTTTAATCTGGTTAAATTTTTATTTAAATATAAAATAAATATAAAATTAATTAATATAAGATTATTAATGGAGATCTCTTATACTTTTATTTCTTTATTGTCAGTGTAACTTCTGTACACATTTTATCCTGGCAGCATTTCTCACTTAGGACCAACTGCATATCAAGTGGCCGATGGCCTGTGTGGCTTGTGGCTTCATCATGGATGATATACAGGTTGTTTCTTTGTCAACAGAGAACGGAGGTCTTTATGGAGAAAAGTCTTCTGGGGTCCATTTTATTATTTATTTATTTATTGTGGAACCAGGAATTGAACTCAGGTCCTTGCACTTTGCAGGGAAGCGCTTATTCCACTGATCCATCTCCCCAGCCCCTGGGGTCCATGTTATTTTATTTTTTATTTTTCCATAATTTTATTGATAAACAAATAGCAATGAGGCAGTTTCAAATCAAATTGGTAGGA
>NDGN010851915.1:0-19236 GCA_002564285.1 Tympanoctomys barrerae | reverse complement strand
AAAAAAAAAAAAAAAAAACCTAGAAATGGATGAGGCCTGACCACTACCCGCTAGACAAATCCCTCTGGAAGACACACTGGTCTTGTCCCAACCTCCCCACTACTTCCCACTCAGCCATGAACCACTGTCGGTGGCCCTAGGGCCATTCCCTCCCACCTCCTCATCCCTGTGCTGTTGGCTCCACTTGGAACCTCTCATCACGTGATCACAAGGCCATCCTACTGATCCTTTAGAACTTGGTTTGATGTCCCCTCCCCCTACCAGGAGACCTCTGCACGCCCTTACTTTCGTCCTGGATAATTGTCCATCTTATAATCCCAGGTTATCTTTTTCAGGGTCTGCTTTCATGCCATAATGAATTTCTTTTTCTTTTTACTTTTTTTTTTTTAAGTACAGGGGATCAAACTCAGAAACCTTGGGCATGCCAGGCAGGCACTTATGCCACCGAGCTATCTCCTGGCCCCATCATATTGAATTTAAATTCTCTGCTCACAGGTATGCTATGGCTACACTGTAATGTGAACTCATTAATGACAGGAATAAGATCTTTCATTTTTGAACAACTAATTTTTTCACAATGCCCAGCACATAGTGGTCACTCACTAAACACTGGCGGAAGTCAATAATTGATCAGTTTTTTTGGTTAAATCTTCTTTAACATCAAAGCTGATACCTCTAAGATATTTAAATATATTTGAATGGAACACAGTGAAAGGTAAGTAGCAGGGAAAATCATAACCCCTTTTCTTTCTCTAAAATCCCCAGATTAGCCCACTACCACCAGAATCTGAACCCACCACCACCACTACCGCTGTTGCTCAGGCCTGTCCTCTTCTCCACTAACCATCTCCTCCCGCTGTCACTTTCTCTCCCTGGTGCATTCTTCCTTCTGATCTTTGGCTTTGTCTATTACAGTTCTTCACCAGATCACCAAACACAGAGGCTAGTAATAATGTCATGGTGAGAGGCCTAGCTTGGTCTTCCTCGTCTTTCTTGATTTTCTCTGACCTTGTGTGTAAACAGACTCTGTCTTCTGACAAGCTTCCCAGGGTCCTTTAATATGTATGACCACTTTCATTCTCACCTCCTTGCCTGCAGGAGGGGACAGCAAGGGCTTATTCCTGACTTCAAAGGAAAAGAAATTGAGGCTTCATCCAGACAAAATTTGATGGAAGACATTCAGTAGACCTTGGAATAGAAGCTAGATCTCCTTATTCCCTGGCCAGAATGTAATACTTCTTCAATTGCTCTTAAAATGAAAATCTCAGGATTATTCTGCAGAAGAAAAATATAGGGCTAGGAAGTGGTAGCCACATTTCTGACAAGCTCCATTCATCGGACATTGTAACTTACATAAATGATTTCCTATTACGCCACAATTGTCACTGTAACATGACAGTCTTTGCTGCTTCCTTGAAGTGTTCGCTTTGTTGTTTTTCTGCACAGATCCCCCAGAAAGAAGAATCAAATATGGTCCGAGCAGGAAAACAAACCACATGACACCTGCAGCCCCAGATTCCCCTTCCACATGACTCCATCTGAGCAGAACCAAAGAAAAGGCAATGAATAGACCCCCGTGGGCCTGAGCCCTCTCCCACCTGCCTCTTCCCAAGCTTCACTGTGCCCCTGCAAATAGGATTCCTTTTTTAAAAAATGAAAGCCAACAGTTTATGAAGAAGAAATGAAGTGGCAATTTCCCAGCATGGCTGGGAATCAATACAAGCTGTTGTCAGGGTTTTCTTTTCAAAGGGTGGCTGCGACGCTTCTCCAAAGTCAAGAGCGACACAGCTCCAGTGCTTGACTTACAACTGCTTCATCATAGCACGATATTTTTAATTTAAAACTCACTGCAGTTGGGTTCAAACTCAGCTGGGACTTGATTTACTGCTAATTCATTTCTCCGATTCCTATAATTCTAAACTCAGTCACCAAACAGTTTAATGCTGATAGAATCACCCGTGCAATGTTTTATGAATGGGTGTTGGGGGAATTTTCCTAGTAAGTGTGTGTTAGCAACTGTTATTCACTTTGGGACGGGAAAGAACTCTCAGGCAAAGTATGGTGGAGGTTCTATCATCAAGTATGTGGGCTGGGCTGATGTCCCAGGTGATCCAACTCTACTTACCACCACAGTGATACCGTATTGTCCCTCACACACAGGCACACACACACACATCATTAACCATGTAAGGGGAATGCCAGGCACTGATGACGTTGCCCATGGGAAACGCTTAAATTTGTCCTCTGGTTCATCATCCAAAGATGAAAACCATGGTTTTATAGCCTACTCAGAACTCATGATGGCAGAGTATTTCCCGCCTCCCAGGGGAAATTTTTTTTCTAATCATCCAAAATTCAGGAGATGTGTCTTAATAACTCAAGCCTCCTTTATTAATTTGATAAAGAACATTTATCTTTGTCAGGTGTATTGAAACCTCTTATTCAACGAGTGTAGTCAGAAGAAATGGAGATGGTGAATGTCATTCCTCACATATTTTGCAAACATCCATCTTGATCTATAATGTCGGCTGAACAGTGCTACTAGTGGAAACAAGTCCATGATCTGTCAGAGCTGTATTCTGGAAACAGTCCATAAAATGTGCACCTGAAGGCGGACTGTATGGCTGAGGTAGCTGAAGTTTTGTGACAACTCAGTCATTTCTGGGATTCTCAAAAGCAAACGATAAGGACCAGAAGCAGGTGGCATTCATGAAAGTTGGACCTCATAAGTCTCCGTTTGACCAGGGATGTGAACTCATTTTCCTGTTTTTCTTTTTTCCCTTCTAAACTAAACTTGAACTTCAAAGATCCGGTAGAAAGCCAGCATCTCCCAAAATGCTTTCTGTCAAACATTCATTCCAGGAGATGGCAGCAGGTTTAAATGCACCCACACAAAGGGATCCCACTGCCAAATAGCTGAACAGCAGTTGCCTAAGAATAAATAGGTTTCTCAGTAGCACACCTCCTTCACCTTTATCATGCTTGCTATTAACCTTGAGTCCCCAAGGGAGGACACAGGATAAGATCTTTGCAGATCTGTGTTGGCCACTTTCTTGGGATGGGGGTGTCTTGCGGACTAGCCTTCAAAGCCTTCTGAGAATTACAGTTTGGTCATCCCTCCCAACCTACTGATACCTAACCCAAAGAGAGTTTTGTATCCAAAGAAAGATGTCAATTTTGTATGCATCAAAGCAAAAAAGGAGCTCTGTGCTAACATGCTCCAGTTCTACATTCTCAGCAATATTTATCTATCAGTTCTAGTGGATAAGCTTTGAGTTGGGCACTGAGTAACAAGGAGAATAAAAATTATCTCTGCATCTAGGACAAAGGATATACAGTCATTGCTCCTTATCTCCCAAAAATTAGTTCCCAAACTTCCTATGGATCCTAATTATCAGTAGATGATCAATATCCTTATCTATAGTGGGTATTCAGTATTTATATATAGCCTATGCACATCTCTATATACTTTAAATCACTATTGCTATAAAACAGAATATAATGGAAATGCCACACAAACAATTGTTGCACTGTATGGTTTATGGAATAACTGCAAGGAAAAAATGGCACATGTTCAGTACACACAACTTTTAAAGTATTTTGATCTACAGTTAGTTGAATTAGTGGGTGAAGGGCCCACAGGCACAGCTAAAAATTTTAACTGTCATCATTGCTACTTTAGCAACAAATTCCCTGCCTTTATGAAAAAATATGAATTAAGTTCCTGATTGCACAAAAGACTGCTTTATGTAGGGGCTGGTGCTACCATTAGAGAGGCAAAATGTTCTGGAAATCATTCTGCACAGACCCAGGTCTTACCATCAGTCAATAGTTAAGGGCACGTGCATTTAATGGAGGAAGACAGGAGTCAGCACCTAATGAGGAAGAGAGCTTGGTGAGAGGTCACAAGCACAGTACAACCATCAGTCCTTTGCCCAGCCTGACCCTACAGGGGCTTCAAGTGCAAGAGTTTGTTGTTTTTTTTTTTAATGCAAAGGAGGGTGAAACTGGCTAGAGGCAATGACTTTTAGAAAACATTTTATATAGAAATGTCCCTGCTATGTTATATTTTAATGCATAGAACATTTCTTAAAATTAGGGGGATAGCAGAGGTAATTTGCCTCCATCCTTTGCTTACCAACAGATGTTCTCCTCAGCTAGCACAAGCAGATAGATCTGGGGTGTCCCCATGCCACTTTGTGGAAGGCACTCCTAAAGTCAATATGTCCCACAGTTAAGAAATTACAGTCTTTTTGGTGGAACCAGAGATTGAACTCAGGTCCTTGAGCTTGCCGAGGAAGCACTTATTCTACTGAGTCATCTCCCTGGCCCCAAGAAATTACATTCTTACTATGGTTTCTATTAGGGTCTAAGTTGAGGCCCTCCATGTGATTAACTAATACTTCCATAATTCTGGGAGTTTGGGGGGCTCCTTTGAGCATGCAGCTCTGCCACCCTCTCTGGACTCAGCTCAGAAAAACCATATGTTCCTCACACAGAACTCACCAACCCATGGACCTAATGGATGCACCTGTCCAGATCTGCCCAGTCCCTTCTGATGCCCCCGCCCTGCCCAACTCCAAGCTTGAGCCATGTGCCCTGCTTACCACCTGAATGACCCAAGTGATGTCTCATGGCATTCTTCTAGTCCTAAAGCTCTCTTTGCCTTGCTTCCTTGGGGGGGGGGGGAAGCCAGACTCCTAGAGCAGATGGGGAACAACTATAGAGGTCCCAAAGCCACAGCCTGAGTGTGCATGTTCTTCTTGACTGAGTTTTCTGACCCTGGAGGTGATTGATGTCTCATGAGGCAATCTGCGACCAGGGAGCTACACCAGACAGGAAGCACCCAGCCATGAGCCCCTGGCTGTGCCTACTCTCCAGACTAAGCTGAGCCCCTTGGGCTTCTGAGTGACTAAGCCAACAACTGTCAGGCTGGGGAGCTACTGCCAGTTAAGCAGTACCATCTCTTTCCCGTCTTCCCTTCCTCCCTTCCCTTCACCCCTGGAATACAAACCCTCAATAAAGTGAATTACACAAAATTCCAGGGAAGCCAGGCTGGACCTGGGGGTAGGGACCAACAGGCCAGGAGCAAGCCCAGGTGCCCAGGTTCCTGGTCCAGTACACCATGCTCACACCTGTGCTGGGCACCGGAACTCCATACAGAAGTTCACTTGAATGAAGACCAATATATTTTGTAAATTACTGATCGAGAACAGCCCCCTCATCTTATAACTGCTAATACTGAATCAGAAGGTGACTTTTCCCAACTCTCCTTAGCTGGTAAACAACAGAACTGCTATATCATCGGTGTGCAAAGCCTGCCTTTTCCTACAACACCAGTGGTTTTTAAGTGAGAGAACACATGTAGATCACCTATAAGCCCAAGAAAATATACACATGCCTGGGAACTTCTACTGCCTAAAAGTCTAAGACCCGAAGAGGGTGTGGAGTTGGCTGAGCAGGGGCTGAACCTGGAAGTGGGCTGTCCTGCACCCTGCACACTTCTGCATGAGCTCTGGGGCTCACACAATCACCAGAACACAGGTCTTGGTGGAATGTGAGAGTCCATCTGAAATTACTCACAGTCAAAAATAAAAACATATGTCCATATGTAAATGTCCCCATGTGAGAGCGATTATCTTAGTTCAGTGTTCCCCGGTGGCTCTCAGCTCTACTCCATGCTCTATCTACTTTTTTAGCTCCTTAATCCATGTGAGTGTAGCAAAGGGAGAAGTCTGGCATCAAGGAACTCTTTCAGCTTTTCTTTGGACCCAGGGTAGACACTTACCTGACAGGATAATTTCTGTGCATCTAATACCAGTCCTATTCTCATAGAATAAACTTCATACAATTCTGCTGTGTTTAGGCACTATCTTTAGGAAGGTGCTCTGAGATGGACAGGGAGGAAATGAATTCCATGTGAGCCAACATCCCACCTTGGGGACTCAGTTGCACACCCTCAGGTCTGCTCCCCAGACCTGCCCTCCTCCTTCCCCTCTTTCTTACACAGGAACAGAAACCATTTTCCAGCTCAGCTCTGCTTGCTTTCTCGCCTCTTGACCTGTGGGCAAAACCCAAGGGCTGGGAACTGGGCTGGGCTCACACTAGCAGCCCCAGGAATATGTCAGACAGGAAAGTGATCTGAAGTGGCCAAAAAGAAAGCCTCTGAACAGCTGCCCCTTCTTCCCTACATTTCTAGTGCCTTCTTCCTCCATTGCTTCTTTCCTCACACTTCATAATGAAAAGAGCTTCCCCTGTCATACCTCAGGAATTGATTGCACTGAGCCATGTTCAGCACATTGACTGTGGGGACGAGATCCTCTTAGCTAGTGATCTGTTTTGTGTTGAAGTGACAAAACATCCCAAAATCCAATTTGCTGTTTTGAATCCTGGTTCATGCGCAAGACATTAAGAGAGGGAGCAGGAAGCCAAGTGGCCCAGGGGGACCCCAAGATCTCTCCAGCACCTGTTGGCTTACATCTGTATAATTTTTGACCCTCTGACTGTGATCCCAGAGCAGAGGTGATGAAATTCTAAGCATACCCCTTCTAGGCACCCCAAGTTTGGCAGAACTTGCACACACTTCCCAGTGTAGAGGAGAAACCAAGTAAATAGTGCATGAAATAGAGATTTGTCTTTTGAAGAATAAGAGAGCAAAAACAACAAATTTGGGGTTGTCCCTTAAACTGTGCAGACCAGGAAAACTGAGTGTGCCAGCTTAGCCCTGGCTTTGGGATGGGACAGCACCCAGCCTGGCCTTGAGCCAAAGGCCTTCCTACCCATGCCCCCCAGCACCAAGGTGTGGTGACTCCTGATGTCCTACTCAGCCTGAAGCCTCTCAAGTCCAGCCTCTTTTCTCCACAGGTATGGGGACCCGTCAATATTCCATGGAGAGCTGCACAACGACTCCCCCTACACAGGCCATTGGTACTGACTTTTAACGAGCCACCTGCCTCAATTATCATAGTGTACAAGGTACCAGCATAGCACCACATTGCCCTCCCTCTGGATCCCAAAATCTGGAACCCCTAGAGCTGGTGAATGAATGAGAGAACAAGTTTGAAGCATACTACTGTGAGCAGTGCAATGTTAAGAATGCAGGGATCTGTTGCTTAGCAACCTAGGGCCTGGGGCTTCTCCCTGAAACTCTCTTCTCCACCTAAGTTCCTATGCCATCAAAATGGGAATCCACAATACCTACCCTACGGACTTATTTTCAGCACTTGATGAGAAAGTGTCATTTTCACATAACCAGCGATCTGAAGCCGTCACGAGGGAAAACCAGACTCCTACCACAGCTGGAGCCTCTAAGAATCAAAAGCAAAGACTAGGTCTTCACTCATTTGCTCCTCCTTAGTTTTTTCCCAGGAGAAACTAGGAGTTGCCAAGTGAGGAATAATCACCTTCAGGGACGGAGCACTCCACTAGGAAGATGCACACGACTAACAATTTGCCAACATCCCAAGAACGAGACTCATCCTCCTTTGAAGAATGGGGAGATTGAGGTTCAAGAGTAAATAAAATATATTTGTCTGGGTTAAAGGCAACCCAAGGGAGGACCTGCGCCAGGTACACTGAATCTGCCCCGACCACACTGGGCCACGCACTTCACCGGATGGGGACTACATGCTGAGCACATGTACTCTAAGGAGGCAAGCAGCACAGTGACAGGAGCCAGGTCAGTTTGAGACTGGGCTCCAATACTTGGCCATCGTGTGACCTTGGAGAAAGTTCTTAACCTGTCTCACTTCAGCTTCATCATTGAAGCCACGGATACAATAACAACTGCTTCTCAGGTGAGTGGTTCTGAGGAATAAATGAGCTAACCCATGCAAAGTAATTAAAGGGTATCTTATCTGGCAAACACTCCATAAATGCTGGCTACCATTGTCATTATTATTAGTATTATCTTCCAATCCATTGTTTCCATAAGGATTAAAACCGATGCTGTGTGCACAGCCTCTCCCTGGGGAGAGTGCTGATCAGAGGATGAGGTCCTTGTGGAGGACTCCAGAGCTTTTCTGCCAAGCTGCTTCCTACCA
This sequence comes from Tympanoctomys barrerae, assembly GCA_002564285.1. Lineage (NCBI taxonomy): Eukaryota > Metazoa > Chordata > Mammalia > Rodentia > Octodontidae > Tympanoctomys > Tympanoctomys barrerae. Next base: position 11,194 of record NDGN010851915.1, on the reverse strand, counting down.
AACAGAGCAGCAGCCTCCTCCTTCAGGAACAAGGCCTCTGATCAGGAATTAGGACCCCCTGCCTGCCTTTCCTTTTAAGATCCATCTCTTACCACTTAGCAGCAGAGCCCCCTTCAGTCTCTGGCTGGCTCCACCTTCCTGCTACAACCAGGATGCTGCAGCCTAGGCTGCAAAAATCAGGCACAGAAGAGTAAGTTGGGACTGCAGAAGGGTGCAGGAAAGCATTCTGGGGAGGGCTGGGGCACAGCGGGGACTTTTAAAGAGACAGCGTCTGCCAGGCTCTGTGTGGACCAAATGTCACTCAAAGAAAGCCATAGGGCAATTACCCTAATCATGTGCACCTCCCAAACAGCCCTTTGATTTATTAGCACCACATCTTTTTAAAATGCCACTCTTAAATATAAATAACACTTAATCATCCAGCTGTCATTAAATTCATGTTATATTGATTTCTTGGAGTGCCGCAAATTTGAGGGCGAATGGGCGGGTGGATGCGGACACAAAGCCAAGAGGTGGATTAACAAACGAAAGGGAAGAAGAAAGGGGCCTTGGAGGAGTAGAAAGGGGGATGTCGAGCAAGAGAAAAGAACCTTCTGCAGCACCTCGGGAACTGAAGCAGTTCCCTATCTGGTAGCATGGGATACAAAAAGAAGCAAGCCGAGGGTGGCACATCTGTTGCACAGATTAATCACAGCGGAGAGAGATCGAGGTTGGGTTTGCAGTGTTGCTGTCGCCCCATCACGGCCAGTCCTAGAGCCACTCCAACAGGTCTCTATGTGTACTGTCTGTGCAGGGAGTGCTCTCTCTGAGTGAGAACAGGGAGAAGCAACTACGAAATGCCCCCTAGCTGGCTAGGAGGAGACTCCCTGTAATTTATCTGCATGGAAGCTTGGTGGTAACTAGGAGCCAAGAGCAGTTGCTAGCCCATCCCCCTAGCTCTCCCCACTTCAAGACTGCTGCCACCCTAGAAAGCCCCTACCTAATTCCCAGCACCCCTCGTTGTGATTTGAAGGATTCAGAGCCAAGGGCAAGCAGACTGCTAGTAAGACTTCCCTGTTTACAGGAGCTGCAGCAGTCGAGACAGAAGAGAAACAGAACAAGTTGGCTGCCTCAGGTAAATTCTTCTGCAGATGCTTGCAGTGTCCATATGCACCCAGGATAAAGTCTTGGGAGCTGGGAAGGAGGAGTTTCTGGGCCACCCATTCCCTGTGTTCACCAGACAGCCACAATAAGACAGTCTAGCCACTATGAGAGCGAGCCCAGAGAGCGTTCAGTGCTGGGCTCTTTCCTGTGCAGGCAACTGCCTCCCCAAGTGAGGGAAAACTTAAAAGGAATCCACAGAAGAGAGGCAGGGGGAGAATAACAGTGTGGCATATTCCAGGGCCAGACAAAAGAGCCAGGCAGGAAATCAAAAGACAAACACTCAGCTTTACACCCAGATTTTAATTAATAGCTGCCTTGTCCTAGAAACCAAATTGGTACCCAATGCTAAGTGCAGAAAATGTGGGGAATTTTGATCTCTGGTGTTTAACTTATCACCAGCAGGATGACTGTTGGTCTGACGTTAAAATGAAAGATACTGAGGTTATGCATACACAAGAGAAGGAAAAGGGGAGGGAGAAGGGCAGAGGTGTACAGGAGAGATGCACAATAAATTCAGGAAGAGGAGCTGCACCCCAGCCTTTTGCCCTTCACAGGTGCAGTGAGGGAATGTTTACCTGAGAGGCTCCCGCTTTGCAGGAGCTCACTATTTCTGCTGCAAAGCATGTGCCACCATACGCGTATGTGGAACCTCCCTGTCTACGCACTCAGAGGGTACGCATGCAGAAATGTGCCAATTTTTCCACAGCCAAGAAAACAGAAGTGAAGCCCACTGTCACACATGGTTGGACCACATTTGCTTAGATTCTGAGAATTCGTGTGCATCTGGATGTGTGTGACTGTGGACGCATGAGTCCACTATTCTTAAAAAAAAAAAAAAAAAGAAAGAAAGAAAGAAAATAATGTTTCTTCCCCTGCCTGGGATCTCCCCATTGTGAGAGCTTCTGCTTTATTCTGTCTACCCTTTTCAATCAATCAAAGGGCAGCTCACACCGCACACAGCGGGAACACAATCTCCCTCCTGGGGCGTCTGCTCTTCTCCTTAGCCTAGCCAGAAACCACTGCAAAAGCTGAAAAAAAGTTTGAAAATAGCAGATCTAGAGGTACAGGAAAAGCCCCCTATTTTTGCATTCATCTTTCTGGATTTACATAAGCAACCCAAATTCCGTGCCCAACACGGAGGCCTCCTTGTTCAAAAGAATATTTGCTCCTTGCCCCTCCTGTTCCGGAGGACTCCCAGTGTCCTTTTTCCAAAGGTGTATTGTGGGACACTCTGAACACATGATCTTATATAAAAGGTACAAGCTTATCCCCCTTTATTGGTCAAGTTATTGGTCAAGTTGCTGAAAAGCAACCTCAAAAGGACAGCTAGGGAAACATAGGAGCTTGCTATACATATTCTCAACCTCGAAATAATGTTTTAATTGGGTCTCCCATTTTTCTCTCTGCAACAACTGAGCATTTGAATAAGTTACTCTTAGACCCCAAAATGGGACTATAAAAAGCCCCTTTGGAATTTCCCACCTCTCACCTCCTTCAGGAAAACTTTGAAGATGACCCCCCCTGCGAAACTCCACCAAGGAGAAAAGGGAAGGACATGATTTAGAGAAACAGAAGCTTGAATCACTGTTTTTTGGACAGCACTTCTGGACTCAGGAGAAGCCTGTTTCTGGAGAATGCTGGCAGACCCAAAAATGGACACTTCTGACATGCTCCTGAGAGAGGGGACATTCCTGGGAGGGGGACTACAATCCTGTGTTTCCCCCTCCTATCCCATTGTCTGGGACACAACTCTCAAAAGACACAGGACAGGTGTTAGCCAGAGGCACAGGGGACAGCAGCTCCATGCACACAGGGAAGGGTAACTAGATGAAAGAGACTGAGTCCTGGGTCCTCAAACCCTGACTGCTGGCTGTGTCCCAGAGTCTGACCACGTGAGTAAGGTCATGTCTATTAAGGAGAGCCTGACCCCTGACCTTCCCAGAGCAGCTACACTCGCGCTGCACTGCGATGCCTAAGCCCCTTCCTCCCTGAAATCCCGGCGCATTTCCTGCGAAGCTGAGCCATGCTCCAGAAGGGCGCTTGTGCTGCCTCTTACTGGGGAAACGCAGTGTCTGTTCCACATGCACCGCCCTACAGAACTGCGGCCCCATCCGCCTATGTGGCCTCCTCCCCACGCACCGGGCCACCACAAGCTCCAAAATCCTGTCCGAATCTCATCTGTCAGTGTACCTACCCTTTAAATCACAAGGTGTCCAAAGGCCACGCAAGAGTGGTTACACTGGGCGGGTCTCTGAAGACCTCCCATGACTTTCCTGTTTTAAAAACACCAGTTAGGAATGAAAGGGGCTGGAAACGGGAAAATCCCCCCTCAGCTTGCCCTGGTGGGAGGGACGGCCGCTCTTCCATTGACTCCCACCCTGAAAGTCCTGGGCAGAAGTCTTGAGTCCAGGAGTGTGACAGGAGAAAGAACATGGGAAATCCCTGCTCCAGCGCGCTGCACCTACGGTGGTGTCCAGGTGGGACGTGGGCAGGTGTGTGAGCACAGTATATGCCTGTGTGTATTTGTACACGCGCGTGTGTATGCGTGTGTGTGTGCGTGTGTGTGTGTGTGTGTCTGTGTCTGTGTCTGTGTGTCTGTGTGTCTGTGTGTAACCGGCTGGCTCGGGGCAGCCGAGGACTCCAGGGCCGGCCCGGATACCTCCACCTGCGCTGCCCTTGCCGCCCTCCCGGCCCCGCGCCCAGGCTGGCTGGCTCCTTACCTGAAAGCGCGGCGTTTCCCTCCTTTAGCGGGAGCGCCGCATTGACACTGCAGATGGTGCCTGTGCCGCTGCCTCTCGCCCTCCTCTGAACGTGTGCGTGTGCGCGCGTGTGGCTGCCTCCTCCAGCCCCAGCCCCGAACGCAAATACTCCACCGAGACACAGGGAAGCCAGGAGCAGCAGAGGGAAAGGAAAGGAGCCAAATCAGAGCCCGCGGGGATTGACAGCTCCTCTTGCAGTGTCCAAGGTGAGCGTAATGTCCAACAAAAAGGTCGGAAATGTGGATCGATTCCAGGCACCCCTTTCCTCAACCCAGCCCGGAGCCCAAGCAGCAGCGGCGGCGGCGGCTCTCGGGGGCTGCAGTGGCGACGCGGGGCTGCCCCCTTTCGTCCCCACCCCCGCGGGCTGAATGTCCTTGATGCCAAGCGGGCACGGCGGCGTCACTCCGCGCCGCCCATGCTCGCCCGGCCGGCCGCTGCCCGGGCGCGGCGAGTGCGTTGGGGACCCGCCGGGGAGCGCTCTCTGCGCCTCTGTGCGCCTCCCTGGCAGCTTCGGCCGGCCCCAGGCAGCCCGTGGCCGGCCTCGCCGCTACCACCCCCACGCCTGTCGAGAGACTCTTCGGTCAATGCCCAAGGGCCGGGGCTGGGGGTCCGCGGGAGCCGCCGGCTGCTCCCCGGGGAGGCGCAGGGCTGCGGCGGTGGCGGCGGGCGCTGCGGCGGCCAAGAACACGGCCGCGGTCCAAGCCGGGCCTCCCGGGCGCGTCCCCGGCCCCCCTGGCGGGCTGCTTGCAAAGTTTGCAGGGGGCAGGGAGCCGGGCCGCCGCTGGCTCGGCCGCCGCCGTAGCTCCCGGGCTGCCTGCTGCCGCCCCGGCTCGCTGCTGCTGTGCATTGAAGCCCGGCCAAGCGCTGCAAAAACTCCAGCTGCCTGGCGCTCTCTGGGTCCTCCTCTTCTCCTCCCGCCCTCCTCTCTTCCCTTCCTCCCTCCCTTGCCTCCTCCCCTTCCCTCCTCTCCCCGCAGCCCGCCGCTCCCTCTCTGGCTCGCTCTCGCCGGCTCGGAGCTCGCGGCTGCATCTAGACCGAGAGAGAGCGGCCGGCAGAGGGGGCAGGGGGCGCTCCCCGCGAGCTCACGCCCGCAGCCGCTGCCGACTAGCCCACTCTCCCCTGCGCGTACCTTGGCCCACACTCTCCTGGGTCCCCTCTGGCTGCCTCCAGACAACCTGGCAGTGCCAACGTGGGGCACAGGGGCGAATATAAGGTGACTTGAGCACATGCAAGGCGTGTGCTTAGAGTAAAGCGCACTCGGCTGCCGGCGAAGGAGAAGACGTGGGCGGGACCGGTCTGTCGTCGGAGGGACCCTCAGGTATTCAGAGCTGACACCTGCACGCTGAGGCCAAAGCACACAAACATTCCTAATCAGAAGGACCACACCCCCCCCCATGATTGCACTCCTGCGGGGGCAACCTAAGATGCCCAGGACCAAGGACAGAAGGCCTGTGCCGGAGAGCAGGAATAGCCAAGTGCCCCGAGCTCCCTGGGTAACCTGATCTGCCAACCAGTAACGTCTGCACGGGGAGGCTGACCTGGCTGTGCTCTTTTCTGAAACCCTAGATCCCAGACCACAATCCAGACAGATAACACCAACCAACATCAGGGTAGTTTCAGTAGCCCCAAGGAAGAAATCTCAAGGTTGCTCTGGTGTAGGTAGCCATGGCAAGGAGAAACTCCATGCAGACAGCAAGGGGGTGGCACTTCCTAGGAAAGCTGTGCATGGTCCACCCAGTGTGCCCACTGGTCAGGGAAACCTCAGGGCGCTACTTTGTTTATTCACCTGTCTGCATACCTCCCTCATGGCATTCCCACAGTAGTGCCCGATGGGCACTCACCAGGAATGACTGCTAGAAGAGCCCCCCATTTTTGCCCCACCCACCACGTCTCTTCTTCAACTTAACTTTTCTTCCCACCCAGCAACCTCCCCTCCCCACTCTCCGTTCCTTCTCTGAGCCTTCCTATTAGGTAGAAATGACTGGCACCAGCATACATTTCTACACCTTCCTTTAGGGACTGTATTTCTGTAGAAATAAGTGTTGTAAACTGGGAGACTTCAAAATAATCTTCAGGATAGCCATAGCCCTGAGGCCAGTGGCACCTGCAGGTCAGACTGAGCTCACTCCCATGGGACTAATGGAAACTTCACTCTCTCTGATGAGGAGGAAATGAATCAAGCCAGAGCAGAAGGCAAGCAGACGTTCGAGTCTTTGGTTAAAGGGTATCCAGGAGACAGCGCGGAGCCCCATTAGTCTCTGGTTCTCTGCTGAGCACGACATGGCCCAGAAAGCAGCAAGGATTATCATATTAGCTTAAGTTAAAACATTGATCTGGCTGCTCTCTTCTCAGAAACCCTGAATCCCAGATTCTAGATAAAGCACACAATATCAAGTTAGTTTCAGAAGTCCAGAGAAACACACAAGATAACTCAGTGCTGCTGCTTCTTGGACATTCTTCCGGGACTGAGGATGCCCCAGGGCCTGATGTCTGTCTACACCAGACAGAGACTGGAATGCGGCTGGTAAGGCACCTGCTGCAGAATCAGAGGACCCTCACATCGTCTGGATAAAGCAGGCCTCACACACTTTGTCCTGCTTCCAGGGGTTGCCTGTCTAAAACTGCCATATGGGACCATCATAGGCTGTGCCCAGAGTCCCATGGAAAACCCCGGGGATATTTCAGGGAGACGGTTCAATAAACACAGAAGGGAGGATCTGTACAAATGTCTGCTGTCTACTGGGCTTTCGGTGCATGCCATTAAAACGCTGAAAGGGGGGAGGAAGTGTGAATGTAGCTCTGTCCCCCTTCTCAGTCAGTCATTCCAGCATATATTTGACATCATATGTTTCTTTTCTGCCCCTTGCAACATGGGTGTGCAGGTGTGTGTGCGTGCACGTGTGTGTATGTGTGTGTATGGCTGAGTGCACCACACCCATATCCTGATGGATGAGCCAGAAGTCAGAGACCTCTCTTTTTCAGAGGTGGCACATAAAATGTGTTTATTATTCTTTATCTCCTGCCTAGTATGTTGTGTCATTTATTTTCATTCAGGGAAATGAATGCCATGTGGTATCTGAAGAGTAACACAGAGCCAAATGGCAGAGGGGAAGCACACAAAAAGCTGGACCAACATCAGGCAGGTGAAGAGTCCCACCCACCAGCTCTCTCTCCTGCTCAGTAGGGCCCCTCCTCACCCTACCTCACCTCCCTTTCTCTGGCCTGAACAGCACCAAGAAAGGTATTCCTGAAGGGCAGCTACAGCACAACACCCTTGACAGGAAGAGCAGATAGGCCAAGTTTGCCCCAGCCTGGGGCTGGACAACAGCCCATTGGATCTTCCACCCCAAGTCTGAAGAATGGCATGGAAGTATCACTATACGGGAGACCAGAAGACCTGTTTCTTCTTCCTGGCTCTGCCCCATCGGCATTATCATCTGGAGCAGGCCATATGCTCCCAGTGAGGCTCCATCTCTCACCTGCCACGTTGTCCCTTAGAGTTGTAGTGACATCCAAAGGGAACTCAGCCCTGTTGGTGCTTTGAAACTCCAAGGCAAGTGCAATACACACCTTAAACCACTGGTTTTCAGAGCAACATTTATTTTTGCACAATGGTACAAATGATAGCAGGTCCTCTGCTGTCTCAGCTCTTCTCTGTGAGGAGACACAGTGGAAGAGGCAGCAATGTTAATGGTTCAAAGCATGTTTCTGCATTAGGTCCCAGGCCTCTAGATCTGTCACCTTTGCCAGAGCCTGCCAGCTGGTGAGGGGCAAAGAGCGATGCCAAAGTCCTTTCAGCTGTTTCCTGCTGACATCTCTGAGTCATCCACTGCTCTCCTAGCTTGATGGTGAAACTGGGCAGGTCACTACCTGGCCCCATGGCCACAGGAGGGAGAAGTGAATGGCACATCGCTTCATAGTGTCCTGTTTCTCAGGAGGAGATGGAGAGGGATTGTGATTTGTTGGCAGATTTGGGGGAAAAAAAGCATGGATTCACCTCTTATGGATGAATAAAAAGATCAGATTTAATAGGAGAAAGAAAATTTTAAGTTTTCATTCACTTAGCTACCACCATTTTATTAGCTAGGAACATAGTTGCTATTTATGTTGATAATAGCCAGGTTTGCTCGTTAAATAAATCGCGAGGGCCTGGTGGTGCTATAGACAAAAATTCTCCCCCTAAGTGCTGTCTCTTGGCTGGGTCTCCTAGAGTGCACAGGATAAAAACCTTTAGCCTTCGGCTGCTTGAAATCCTACGTTGTGGCGCCACCTGCAGGACAGCAGGAATATCGACGTTATCCCAAATCTGCAGAGACTGAGAGGGAAGAGTCTCCCTCAGTTGCCAACCGAAGGGTCCCAACTATCCAAGGCCCATACTTTCCAGATGTATCCTGTACAATCCAGTGGCCTTCAATCTTCATCCTCCTTGGAAGCTGCCACTTCAAGGGATCTGTTTGCAGCTATACAGATTTTAGTTCATTCAAACAAACATTCTTTTATTCCGGAGTTAAGTAAAGTCTTTAACCTGGGGTCCTGTATTCAAGATATAAGACCATAAAATAGTAACATAGGACAGTGATGTGACTCCTTTTGGAATAAAATGTGGGAGGGACATGCTTGTGTCACCATGATTCCTAACTGGATCTTGACCTTGCTGGCTGGGTATTTGTAAACCCAAAAGGCTGCACTATCCTGTGGGGATGAGTAAGGAGTCAGATACTAACCTTGCAGTCTCAACCCTAGCCTCTTCTGGTCACCTCAGACTTTGGCCACCACTGACGACTCCCTACCTGTCTCCCCCCAAGATTTCAGAGACCCCTGTGGTGGCTGTGCTCGGGAACTAGTCTCCCCATATTCTTCTCCTTGGGTCTCTTCATTGTGCCTCTGCCCCTGTGCCATTTGATGAGGGACAGACACCTGGCCATCATCAGCAGTGTGGTTTCCTCCTGAGGACTCCTCCATCTGGCGACATTTGTGCACACAGCCAGTTCTTCAGCTCTGCTGTGGCTTCCTGGCTCACACTGGGAGCTCGTGCCAAGGTGGGGAAGATCCTGCTCCCACCTCAACTACATGCGCAGATACATACAAACGCACACTGCAGATCACGGGCCTCTGGACTCCCAAACAGCCCCCGTGCCTCCCATGGTCCAAATCTTTCTTTCCTACCAATGCCATTTATCATCGCCACAGCAAAATTCTTGCTTCTTTTTTAGCTAATAAACATATCTTTTCACCTACAGACACTAAAACTTAGATGATGACATGGAGTACAGGAAATGGGAGAAGTAAAGGCACTGCCTGCCTTCATTGCCAGGAACAGCAGATCCCAAATCTGGCCATAAGTATGTTGGTACGACACAGTTCAGTATAGACATTGACCCCTCCTAGGAGTTCAGGCCCAAGAGACACAAGGTATCACAAGACACCAAATCCTAAGCATTGTGCAGTTTGTGGCTCCCACAAGAAACTTCTAGCTTGGCACCACCTACTTCACTTACTAAGTAGTTTAAGTTAGACACTTGGCTCCTATGACTGGAGTATAAATAGTACAATCACCCCAGTGGCTTTTTTTCATTGTAATAAGATAGGTTTGTGCTAATAGGTTGAGAGCTTTTGTCCGATAACTTCCAAAATAACCAGACAGTACAAGTAAAATCCTTTGTAAGTGACTATAGCAGGAAGCCTTCCAAACTTCCCCAGTGATCTTCGCCTACTGTTATTCATGCCCTGTGTAGATCCCTGCCACACTAAACCAGAGCTGCCTGGAGTGAGCAAGAATCTACTGTAGGAGTGATATGATAGTATCTCCAGTTCCGGTCAAAAAAGATGTTGCTTCCAGTTTATTCTCTTGGATCATTTGGAGCTGTCCATGGTAAGGAACTCAGGTCAACCTCCAGCAACCACACCAGCTTGCCAGCCCCAAGCTGGTGACATTGCCATTGACATGGCAAGCACAATGACTCACAGAGAGGGAATACTTTGTCTGGCCTCATTAGCCTCTTGCTCTTATTATTTGAGCTCACTTATCTTTAGAATTTCTTAGACAAAGGGAGAGATGGATGGATATGTGATGTTCCCATATCCGGCAGGACTAGGCACTGGAACATGTGTTAGGAACTGCCTTTGGGGCTTTGAGATTAAGCTTCTTAACACATCTCAAAGTGTTAAGTAAAAAATGAGAAAACTCAACCATGGAGCTGGAAAGCATCAGCATACAAAACGCTCAGGTCCAGCACTCCCTTGAAGTGGACTGTCATCAGTTCCAGAGTGCCAGGAATCAGAGACATCCAAGAGGGATGCAGGAAGCATGTCGGGTCCTGTTCATTTTAATGAGCTGTCTGGTTCCTGCCTCTGACAGAGAGCCTTCTGCAGGCAAGGTTGAGTGTGACCACAGAGTGAGACCGCTTTTATCTGCAAAGCACCAGTCCCTAGCGGCTAAAAAGAATCCTTGTACCTGATCCTGACCCTTACCACATAGCAGGGAAGGAGGGAGGCCCAAGGGCACTTCTGTTTGCTAGAAGGCACAGGAAAAAGATACTAGAACCAAGACTGGAAGTTCAATTTCCCCTTCCAACAATTCTCCATGAGGATTTCCTTGCTTTGCCTTCTCTCCTTAGCCCTTAGCAGCTATTGCACAACTCAGTAGTGCCCAAGAGTCATACTTAGGGCCAAGGCATGCACACAGGTTGAGGAAAGAGAGGAAGAGAGGGAGAAAAATAGATGAAGGAAAGATACAAGTGCTTGTCCTGAATAAGAGTAGAAAGAGCCACAGAAAATTGCTTCAGGGAGGTTCCAGGCATAGTGCTGGACCTCTTCCCCCTTTAAAGTTTCCCTCCAGGACTCTGTGACCTAACCCATTATCCTAGCTCCATTCCCTGGCCAGGCCCCATTGCCTTCTCTCACACTTGCAAGGGTTTCTTCCTAAAACAACCCTGTTGACTGGAGGCTTTGCAAATGTGAGGGCATGCCTCTCCAAGGCCCCAGACCACACTGGTATGTAGTAGTATGTAATAGTTAGAGACAGCCAGTCGTGATTCCCATATCTCTTCAACTCTTCATTCAGGAAGGACATGAAAGTATCCAAACATCATCCTTTGTGAAAGTATTTAAACCATGATAATCAGCATGTACTACAGATCAAGACTTTTAACTTTGTTTAGAGCTTGTTATTAAACATTTGCCAGGACACCACTGGGAGGGCCAATGATAGAGCTAAATAAGGTGGATTAAGGGGCTGGGGAGCTGGCTCAGAAGAATAAGCACTTCCCTGGCAAGCACAAGGGCCTGAGTTC